>JAMKCH010003878.1:0-69065 GCA_023653785.1 Ophioderma brevispina
AATCCATTTCTAATATTTTGCTAAATTTTCATGCTTTTTTGCAGCATTTGTGAGCTTTCTTTCTAAACTTATATAGAGATTTAAACATGCTGCAAGGAATAGCCATTTTTAAACTTACCTTATAAATTAAGAGGATAAATAACATTCAAATCCCAGGTCAAAATTCCAGTTGACCCCAGTTGAAAGTTGTTCCATTTCGTGACAGAACTGGTTTCAACTGTTTTTAACTATTTGTAACTGGTCTTAACTGAGTTCAACTGGTCAGTAAAAAACCTAGTTGAAAATTGTTCCATTTTCCATCACGGAATCAACTGATTCAACTGGATATTGAACTGGGATCAACTGGATTTCAACTGGTTCCAGTTGAAACCAGTTCATCTGGGATCAACTGGAATTTTGACCTGGGATGGCAGTTTTTGTTATTGTTTTTATTTTTAAAACAAAATGCAGGCCATTCTTGATTTCACTACATTTGGTTTCTCAAGATGCCCAATGGTTACAATACACAACTGTTAACTATAATACACAGCTGATCGTTGTAATACACAGCTCAGAGTTGAAGCCATTACAATGACAGATTTCACTATTTTCCCCTTCAACATACCTTGTAATTAGTGTACAAATACTCCATGGTTTGAGGGGAAAATAAAGCCATCTGTCTTTCCTCGGTACTGGCAATAGAACTTCCACTCGGAACCTGAAAGGTGAGGAATGGAAGTCCTATGGCCAGTGCAGAGGCAGCAATTGATGCCCAATGTAATACTGGTTTAAACTTCGCTCTCACAGGACTTTGACACTGCAGATGAGGTTGTAGTGGAATATAGTTCAAATACCACCTGGCTTATTAACTTGTAATGGTCTAATGAATTATATAATTACCTTATGAATATTCACAAGATTATAATATGCCATGTTTTGTAAATTTCAATTATGTACCTCTAAAAGGAGATTTTACCCGGGGGGGCCACTTGTATTCAAAGGTAGATATGATGCGTGAACAAGAAAACGCGTAAAAAGGGTATCTTTTTTTCCAACGGACGATGTACGTGCGTACATTGATTAGGGTGTCAAAAACAGCAAAATATGGAAAAAAGGGTATGTTTTTTTGTAACCCTGAAATTGTGATGTACGCGAGATCAAAATCATCAAAAATATTGTAATTTGGAAGTAAAGCAACATGAGCAAAGCCAGATAATAAGGGGTATATTATCAACACAATGCATTTCTTACTTGTTTAGGTAGCAAAAACTGACAAAAAGACTTGTTTATGGTAGCAAAAACAGACAAAAATGCTTGTTTAGGGTATGTTTTTTAGTCGGTGGAAATACTTGTTTAGGGTGCATTTCGGAAGGCCATGTTCACGCATCATATCCACCTTTGAATACAACTGGCCGCCCGGGAGATTTTATGATCCAGAGCCTCATCCAGTCGTCCACCTGACTTGCATAAGAAAGTTCAGATTTTTTATCATCTGAACAGTTAATTGGCTTAAGTATGGTATGTAAGCCTAATATTACTTACATATTCAATATACTATAGAAAAATTCATAGTTTTGTATTTTCTCTGTAAACGGACAGAAATTACAACACAGTGGCCTATGGGGCACCATAATAAAAAAAACATTTGCTCATAACATCAAAACGCACCATTAGAAAAATTGGAATTTTGGAAATAACCTTTCCTCAATGACATTTAGTGAACCATAAAGAAAAATGAAGGTTCTAGACCATAGACCACAAAATGCACCTTTAAATGATAAGTAGAAATGTTGTGCTATAATTTTAAAGGCACTATCAGTGATTCGTACAGATGCATACAAATATTTGAAATTTGTAGTAGCAGCTCAAAAGGGAAAGTCTGTAGAATTTGTAGGTGTTTCATTCCAAATGAACAATAAAAGGAAAAAAAAACAGCTTTGCTGAAAAAAAAAATTAATCTCTATTCAACTGCATGTAAAGTAAGAGTCTGTGTAGACAGAAGCCTAAAATATTGACTAAAATATCCAGTTTCATCCTCATTAAATAATTTGCCTTTGTTTTATCACTTGCAGGGCATGTTAGGATATCTTGATACTTGTTACTAAAAGCAGAAAACCTTTTTAAGTTATTTTTTAGATTTTGTGATTTAGCAAAACACTGAGAGTGCCTTTAAAAGTATTCTTATCCTTATCCCCAAGAGAGGGTTATGTAATCTTTCAATGCTCCTGTGCAGTGGAGAATGTGATTTACTCACAAATCCTGGGGCATTGGAGATGAACACTTAATTGCTGCATAAGAGAGAACCCCTGTGCTTTTATTTCATGTCACTTAATAGAGAAACCCTGTATTTGTCATTGCTTCATGTCAATATTAGATTACTGCATTTGGGATATACCCTGTAGTTTTCATTATTTCATCATGTCAATGCATGCATGGTATTCCCGCAATAATGTGTTGTAATACTAACTTCCTGACTTCCTGTAATATGACAATATCTGCTATGTAATATAAACCTGATACACCTCATCAAATACAATGCACCACAAAATATGATAGCACAGGATGCAAATATTTTCCTGATGTTTACTTATTGTAACCAGTACAATCCAGATCATTCTAAAGAGAACCCACAGACAGTATCTCTATATTGTCTCATATTAGTGTACTTTCAATTAGACCTTTTTATCCATCTACAAAAGAGGGCTCCCTTGTGTTATACTGTTAATCATTCAGTGATTGCAAATTCCAAAAATACATCGGTCCTTGGACCGCATGAGTCGCCTGCCATCACGGTTTGTAATGATAAGCCTCATATGACCAACTCTGGCACGTTACCTTTGACCGCATCAACAAATGAGGGATCCAATGTTGCACCTATGACTCAAGTTTGGTTCCAATTGAACTTCAACTATTCAATTGAGGTCAATTTTACATTTTTAGCCTATCTTACAACTTGACCTCACATGACCTTTGACCTTGGTATGTGACCTTTGACCTCATCAGCAAATGAGGGTTCCCATGTTGCATCTATGACTCAAGTTTTGGTTTAAATCCATTGAAGTATGTGGATATTACAGGCAAATGTTAACCCTTTTTCACAACAACAACAGACATCAACAACAGACAACAACAACAGTGGACTAAGTGGTCGCTATGTGTCTTCCTGCCTCAAGTGGCAGGCAACACAAAAATGCTCACCACAGGAATAAAAGGGTCTGCTGTACTTGCATGTGGCCTAAAGAGGCCGAGGTGTCCGAGTGGCTCAAGGTGCTGAACCATCAGCAGGGTTTGATATCAAAGCAGCCCTGGTTCAAGTAGCCTTGCTCAAGGCGCTCTACCAACTTCATTCACTGGTTCACATGTCTGATACAAATGTCACAGATTATATTAGGCAGAAATCATGCGAGGAGTTGAGAGTATTCCCCCTCCCTAAAACTAAAGCAATACCATGGCAAAAATTCATTTTATCAAGCACCTAATTTGATGGCTCTAATTCCACCTGGCCTATGTTCCATGCTTGCAGCCTTCCAATAGCAAGTTTAGTAAATTCCACTCAGGCATTCCGCCCTGAGTAGCATAGCCACTGCACCTGACCACAATAGGTATTTGTGGTTCTATACCCAGACTAGCAGGCTCCTAGATACAGTGGGCATAACAGACCACCAATGAGTATACCAATTTATATTTTTTTTATTTAATCTTTCTCTAGAGAGGGTAGCACCTTCAATGCTAAAGCACTGATTTCAAACCTGCAAACACAATGTTCAAAATTTGTAGTAGCAGCTCAAAAGGGAAAGTCTGTAGAATTTGTAGGTGTTTCATTCCAAATGAACAATAAAAGGAAAAAAAAACAGCTTTGCTGAAAAAAAAAATTAATCTCTATTCAACTGCATGTAAAGTAAGAGTCTGTGTAGACAGAAGCCTAAAATATTGACTAAAATATCCAGTTTCATCCTCATTAAATAATTTGCCTTTGTTTTATCACTTGCAGGGCATGTTAGGATATCTTGATACTTGTTACTAAAAGCAGAAAACCTTTTTAAGTTATTTTTTAGATTTTGTGATTTAGCAAAACACTGAGAGTGCCTTTAAAAGTATTCTTATCCTTATCCCCAAGAGAGGGTTATGTAATCTTTCAATGCTCCTGTGCAGTGGAGAATGTGATTTACTCACAAATCCTGGGGCATTGGAGATGAACACTTAATTGCTGCATAAGAGAGAACCCCTGTGCTTTTATTTCATGTCACTTAATAGAGAAACCCTGTATTTGTCATTGCTTCATGTCAATATTAGATTACTGCATTTGGGATATACCCTGTAGTTTTCATTATTTCATCATGTCAATGCATGCATGGTATTCCCGCAATAATGTGTTGTAATACTAACTTCCTGACTTCCTGTAATATGACAATATCTGCTATGTAATATAAACCTGATACACCTCATCAAATACAATGCACCACAAAATATGATAGCACAGGATGCAAATATTTTCCTGATGTTTACTTATTGTAACCAGTACAATCCAGATCATTCTAAAGAGAACCCACAGACAGTATCTCTATATTGTCTCATATTAGTGTACTTTCAATTAGACCTTTTTATCCATCTACAAAAGAGGGCTCCCTTGTGTTATACTGTTAATCATTCAGTGATTGCAAATTCCAAAAATACATCGGTCCTTGGACCGCATGAGTCGCCTGCCATCACGGTTTGTAATGATAAGCCTCATATGACCAACTCTGGCACGTTACCTTTGACCGCATCAACAAATGAGGGATCCAATGTTGCACCTATGACTCAAGTTTGGTTCCAATTGAACTTCAACTATTCAATTGAGGTCAATTTTACATTTTTAGCCTATCTTACAACTTGACCTCACATGACCTTTGACCTTGGTATGTGACCTTTGACCTCATCAGCAAATGAGGGTTCCCATGTTGCATCTATGACTCAAGTTTTGGTTTAAATCCATTGAAGTATGTGGATATTACAGGCAAATGTTAACCCTTTTTCACAACAACAACAGACATCAACAACAGACAACAACAACAGTGGACTAAGTGGTCGCTATGTGTCTTCCTGCCTCAAGTGGCAGGCAACACAAAAATGCTCACCACAGGAATAAAAGGGTCTGCTGTACTTGCATGTGGCCTAAAGAGGCCGAGGTGTCCGAGTGGCTCAAGGTGCTGAACCATCAGCAGGGTTTGATATCAAAGCAGCCCTGGTTCAAGTAGCCTTGCTCAAGGCGCTCTACCAACTTCATTCACTGGTTCACATGTCTGATACAAATGTCACAGATTATATTAGGCAGAAATCATGCGAGGAGTTGAGAGTATTCCCCCTCCCTAAAACTAAAGCAATACCATGGCAAAAATTCATTTTATCAAGCACCTAATTTGATGGCTCTAATTCCACCTGGCCTATGTTCCATGCTTGCAGCCTTCCAATAGCAAGTTTAGTAAATTCCACTCAGGCATTCCGCCCTGAGTAGCATAGCCACTGCACCTGACCACAATAGGTATTTGTGGTTCTATACCCAGACTAGCAGGCTCCTAGATACAGTGGGCATAACAGACCACCAATGAGTATACCAATTTATATTTTTTTTATTTAATCTTTCTCTAGAGAGGGTAGCACCTTCAATGCTAAAGCACTGATTTCAAACCTGCAAACACAATGTTCAAAATAATTGAGAATAAATGTCAATAAAAAAAATTAGCAAGAAATTAGTTCGTCAGTTCTTAGCAGAGAGCCTTGAACAAGGCTATGGTTCAAGAGGCAGGTTTCTTGGTCATACTCAAATAGGTAGGAAATGCATAATCACGCAGCATTAAAAGTGTAGTGTAATTATGGAATTTCTCCTTGCTCTGTGATTTGTGGGATATAACTTTCCATATGTGTTACCCGACAGATTAGGGTTAATTTGGAGAAACTGCTTATTGAAATCTAAATGAACATATGCAATTTTTGCTGTGGATATCTTATTGGATTATTTCCAAAGGTATTATAGCATATATACAAGTTGGACCCTCTTCTCTTCCGGTACCTATTCCAATCCAACAACATGCTATTTTTAAATCACAAAAGTCTATTAGCTAGAGGGCACTTGACAATCTTCCCGTAAATAACTCTTCATTTTCCCAGCCTTTAGACAAAGATCTCAAATCTAAGCAGGACATCTGTTAACACTCTATTGATTACTTGATACACATCCACCTAATATTGCTTCACTTCCTTCCCACAGGATATTTCTATGATAGTGTACTGACACTATCCATCTAATCAAAAATGCCATAACTATTCTTTCCACATTTTTTTTGAAAGAAACAATTATATAAAATGGTGGGACAAGGCTCAAACTGGTCAGTTATATAAAATATTCTGCTTCTTCTTCTTCTTGAGTAAGAAATTTCAAGCAATAACTTACAATAATACACTTTCTGCAGCTACATGTACAACATTTCTTTAGTATGAGTCACTTGTCAATCTGTATGATTTCCTGAATTACTTAGCTTGGCCAAATTGCTTGTCTGTTTTGGTTTAAGTGGGAAGTTGGGAACTGTTCATTTCTTTCCCTAAAGTGCCTTACTTTACTTCTGATTTACAATATTTTTTATGATTTTGATCCCTGCTTAATTTAAGTATTACATACCCTAAACACGTACATCGAAATTGCAGTGTTAAGAAAAAACATACCCTTTTTTCATATTTTGCTGTTTTTGACACCATAATCAATGTGCGTGTGTACATCGCCTGTTGGAAAAAAAGGACCCTTTTTACGTGTTTTCTTGTTAAAACATCATATCCACCTTTGAATACAAGTGGCCCCTCTGGGCCAAAGTGTTTGTTTTTTCAAACTCAAACACATATAGATGCCACAGGGTTGCTCCAATAACCCTGAACTTGGACCTATCTTAGGGCCACTGATGGGGCCCAGGGGAAATGTTTTTTTGGGCCCAGGGGAAATGTTTTTGGGTAATGGGTTTTACCATTTTAAGTCTCCAAGATAGTTCTTGTGGATTATGGAATACCAATTACTTTTAAAAAATTGCAATAATTTTTAACATAAACAGTCATTTTTCATTTTAAACATGATTGCCATGGTCCACAATGTATCATAGAACACAACAAGGCTTTATACCACATCCAAACACTTTTTCAGAGACAATGGATTTTCAGAATTATTTTGTTGTTCAGCCTTTTTAATGAAGATAACATTTTTATGCTATGGGTGAATGGGTTGACTTGCCTGAAACTAAAATGTTCCATTTTTTTAATGGAAAATGTACAGAATATTAAGACCAGCTAGATTACAGAACTGCCTTCACAGAATTCATGGGTGACTGCTGGTACATTACCTGTCATACAATTTATTGCACTGATAGAATTACTGAGACAGGAACCACGACACATGGTTGAAATCTGAATATTGCCATAGTGTGGCAATTAGAGTGCACTAAATGCACAAAGTAAAATCAATTCCTGGAATTCAGTCTATATTTCAAAAGGCATTCTCACCAATAAGCACCCACCCATCACATTTTTTAAAACTTATGAATACTGCATGAAAGTAGAGTCACTTGATCGAAAGTGCAAGTCTAGCACCAACTAAAGTGTCCATGTTCAGGGGACTGTATTGTTCAAAATATGATCTTTTACCAAATCTACACCCCACATGTACATTATTGTCGTAAAATGTGCCGAAATTTTAAAGGTGCATTTTTATTTTCCTAGCACTTTCATTTTTGTTTATTGGTTCACTAGATATTTCCTCAAGAAAAGGTTATTCCCAAAATGTTAGTTGATTCTGAAGGAGCATGTTGATGTTATTCAAATGTTCATATCACTCTGTCCCATAGCCACTGTGTTGTAATTTCTGTCTGTTTATGACAGAAAATACACAATTGCAAAGATTAGGTACATATACTATACTTAGGCCAATCATCATGGCACCAATGGCTGAGATAATAAAAACATCTCCAATTTTTGTAGGTAAGTAGGGGAATGAGGCTGAGGATCACAAAATCCCCCTTTAAACATCAATAAATTTGGTGTACTTTTTAATGCTTTCTTGGCTGTAATTATGATATATAATATAATTACATTAATTTTTTCAGCAATTTTAAAATTCATAAAATAATTTTTACTCTGTGCGTGTGTTTGGTTCAGGTTCATTTATTTAATTCAGAAGAACAATTATTGAACAAATCAATAAATGCCAATATATTACAAGTACATAATTTTTATATGTTATATATGCGTGTGTGTGTTGGTGTGTTGGGCATGTATGTATGTGTCTGTATAGATGTGGGCGGGTACATACAAGATCATTTGCATACAGGTTGTCTGTTCAACATTACCAACATAAAGTCATATAAACAAAAACAGTCTTGGATATTACCTTGTACCACATAATCCAGTGATTTGAAATACATTTTGACTTACCAGATTCTAGTACCATTTTTAGCATTTTCATTTAAAAGAACTTTTAAAAAATCTTCTTATACATTGGTTATTGCATTACAGATTTTGCACTTAAATCTGAATACTTTACCCACTTTCCAAGATGAAACTTTCTTCCAGCATTTCCAGGTTTTCAGAGTCTTCTTCACCTATTACTTTCCTCCCTGTGTTACTAATTATATAATTTCTTTTACTAATTATATAATTTCTTTTGTAACTTCATCACTATTGTTAGAACTTTGTGCACAAAGATAAAAGGGTGAAAAGGGAAAGCAATATACATACTTGCATTGGGGTCATGTGACCTTGAGAGCATGTGTACATAGCTGGCTTTTTTGTTGAGTTCTTCCATGGCTTTGACTAGGTTATCATCCTCAGATGATTTCTCGCAGGTCACCAAGAACTCGTAGCTGCCCACGATACGCTTGGATGGGCGCGACTCAATGTGCGCCAAGTTTACATTGTGCTCCTGCATAAAAATAATAAATAAGAGACTTGTCTTAGTGAATGTTTGTGCCAGGGGAGGGCGGCCAAGAAATCCCAATTTCAGACATCGCCATTGGTTTAACACGTAAAAGCGAAATCTTGACGAAAAATTCTGAATTTTTTATATGCTGTCAAGGAATATTTTCTTATTCCAAAACCGTTGGAGTTGAAGAATCAACTCCACTGGAAGGGCTATTTCTGAATTTTTTTTGTATTAATAACGAACGAGGACAAGGTCGTATGTAGGTCATGGGAACACCCATAACCGACCCACATCAAAGCACCCAAATTGGTTTGTGGTTTGCACTCTGTATTGCTGTAATTTCTTTTTGACACTTTTGGTGAATTGGTATAATGAACGAGGCTTGGCCGCCACCCTCCTGGTTTGTGCACATTTAGTTGACTGGACCTTCACCCGTTGCATTTTCAGGACCTATTTGCAATCATTTGAGAAGCCATCTCAAAACCACCAAGTTCAGAGTCAAAATACTTTTGGGGATACGGGGGCTACTTGTGCAAATTCTGCCAAAAAGTAGCCCTCATGGGCCAAAATTTCTCACGTCACAGGGACTATTTAACCGAGGGCTTATTGCCCTTAGCCCGCGTGTATTTTGAGCCCTGCCACTGACCTAATAAGGTAATTAAGTATTGATTGGTCTAATTTGGATACAATTTTAAGATAATTACAAATATGGTCATTAAAATGCTTATTAAATTTTTTTAAAAATTAGAAATGTCCATCTCTGAAGGACTTTACGTCACCTGCTGGGCCTAAGAGGATGAAAGATGATTCACTCATGATCAAAATAGGGATTTAAGGAAAAAGGGCCTAGCAGGCAAACTTTTTTGGACCCACTGTGTGTGGCAAGTCATGACCAGAGGGCCCCATTTATAAATGTTAGCATAGGAGCTACCTTCCATTTCCAACAGTTTGCACAGTGAGAAGGCATCTGCCATTTAAATACAAATCACTTAGATTTGTTTTACTAAAAAGGAGGAAAAAACATCAGTGGCGTAGCCAGGGGGGGCAGGTGCCCCCCAACTGAGATGTTTTGTCGGCACATAACGGTCCGTCGGTACATTTGTCTAAAAAGCTGTAAGCTTTGAGCGCGTGTTGCATGATAGAGCTTCATGAAAATTGGTTACTAATAACTGCTTATTTGGTCAATACTATTAATAGTATTATAGTATTAGTATTTTTGCATTGGGGAGAATTTGTTTTCTCGCCCCCCCTCCAAACCGGCGAGCCGTGAAAAAAAAAATTGTCGGTACAATTCGTGTGTCGGTACATTCACAAATCTGCGCCCCCTCGTCAACAAAGTCCTGGCTATGCCACTGAAAAACATACGGCAGGGCCTCAAAAGCAGAGAGCCCAGTAAGCAACTGCCTACCTTGCTTACAGCTTAAGGCCACCCCTGAAACACATATACATTGGAATATGAACAACATCTTTGCATAACCTGCAAATATAATCTAATTATTACTAGACTACTGAGTATCATAAAAGAAAAACTTCCATTTGTCCGATTCGCCTTCCTTATCATCATTGTACAAATTGATATTTTTCTGCCAGAAAGCTCTCCGACTGGACACGTTTTGACATCTGATATAAAATCTCTAAGTATTTGGAAGCACACCAAAGAACCAAATACCTCAAACAACTTGAGACAGCGAGCAAGGGTGCCAACTTCCTCCTTGAGTCCAAACATGAGAGTCACATGATCTTCACTTTTTTCCTGCAGGTAGCTGGTGTGGTCACTGCTGCCTCCGCCTCCCTGTGAAATGAATGAAAATCAATCATTCAATCAATCAATCAAATTTATTCATCACATAAGCAAAATACAGTGAGTAGCAATACAAAAGTTAAATAGCCAATATACGATACAATATGTGTAAGGTAGGGTATATGGTATTAACTCAGCAAGTAACACCTGATGTATTTACACTAAGCTATGTACATGCAATAGCGATGAATGAGGACACTGCTAAACGCAGAGCGTGAGGGTGCAGTGACCTCTTCAATTAAATATACTTACATATGAATTAACATAGGGACAAAAACATACGACAGACAAACAAGGACAGACAAAACAAAACAATGACATACAATAAACAGTCATGTCCGACTGAAAGATGAAGGGGGAAATAACAAAGTACAGAGGAATGAAAGGAGAGATTAAGGTGTGATTGGGGTTGCAAAGAGGTGGAAAGTTTCCGGGAATTTTGGAAACTTCCCGGAAACTTTCCGGGAATTTTGAAGGCCCCGGGAATATTGGGAATTTTCAATTTTGGCATTTATTAAGTTTTAAACATTTTAAAAAATTTTGTCCCCAGGAAAAAAAATAAAAACCAGGTTTGTTATGCATTTCTTTCAATTATGTACTGTTTTGTGCTAATTAAGAATATGACATATTGCTACAGGCCAATTAAAGGCCTTATAGGGTGCTTTTAGTTTTGGTCGTATTACTTGTAGGGTATGTTAGGACACCTATAGACTTGTTACAGAGATGCAAAAATCTGATTTTTGATAATTTTTTGATTTTCTGATTTAGCAAATCACTGATAGTGTCTTTAATAAAAGGCTTTTCATTTTACAGTATTTTCAGATTTTTATCAGAAATAAAGTTAACTAGTCAGGGCACTTGATCGAATCTAGCCAAAATCGTCGTCGAAGGTCAAATGTGCATTCCCAAGTTCATAACCACAAAAATATTTGTAATGGTCTGGTTTCTGTTGGACTATACCTGAAATACATTTTTTGTGTTTAACGACCTTTGAATTTGCATTTGAACTTTGGCAATTTTAAATAGTTTTCTATTAAGCATCCCTCCGACAAGATCTAGTCATTTTAAATAGATTTTTTCAAGAGTGCACCCTTTGTTTAGCCCTAACTTTTGGGTTGATTATATGCACACAAAATTAAATCAAACCATTTTGGGATACAATAAGAAAAAAATTGTGGAAATTTGAATTTCCAAAAAATCTGAAATCAGTTGCATTAACTGAAAATGTTCGTGCTTGTTAAGGAAGCAGTCAAACCATTTAAGTTAAAGTTGATTTTGAAGATTATATTCTGGATTTAGTGAGAATATAAACTAACAAATCAAGTGAGTGATAGAATAGAAAAAAAATGACCCAAACATGTGTTGTTTTGTTTATTCATTTTCTCAGTTGTTTAAAACATGCTTGTATGTTTTTCTGTAGCATTTCAGTTGTATAGAGTAATATCTTAAACTGAACAAAAAGACCTCATAGTTTGTATCAATTTCAAAAGATTGTTTTGAAAGTTCCTAATATTCCCGAAAATTTCCTAAAATTCCCATAAAATCCTGTTAATTCCCAAAATTCCCATGGAAATTTTCCGCTCTGAAAATTCCCGGGAATTTTGCAACCCTAGGTGTGATGACAGGTAAGCACATATACCGGGTGTCCCAAAAAAAGGTTAAATGAAGAGTTTGACTTCAAATTAAATTTTAAAAAAAATAATTGGAAATTACTTTTTCACTTTATTACACCATCAAAATTCATTTTAGTACTCCAGGTGGTAGCAGCTGCACAGCACTCATTCTTGTACAGCTGCCAGGGTTCTAAACAGGTGATTACTTTCCTTTCCTCTGCCCCAACAGTTATGCAAAAATTTTGCCTCTAAACATTACGGCCCGTATTCCAAAAAGGTGTTTAGCACGATTTTAAGCTAAGCAAGCATTTATATGTGAGAATCAGATAAACGTATCACTTTTAAGTAAATGCTATTCCAGAAAAGGAGTTTAAAGTTAAATGCAATTTTAACTCCGCCAAAATGCATCGAAATTTAAACTAGGTACAGGTAAGAAGTGTTTTAGTGTGTATTTTTGTCAAGTACACGGCTCATTGCACTGTCCAATTGACAACAGCAATGGCACATATCGTTCTTGCACAGTTAGTGTAGCACCCTAAACGCTACGGAAAGCCATAATCCACTTTGTGCGCTCAACCATTAAAACACAATATTAGGGCCTTTTAAACACTCAAGTTAAGGCCTTTAAATAACGACGATGTTACTTGTATTTAAAGCTTCTGTTTAAGTAAGCAAACGGTTAAAAATATTTAAACGCATTTTGCTTAAACGAAATTTTAAATTACAGTGATTTTAAGTTAAAATCGTATTTAGCTGAACAAGTTTCTGGAATATGGTTATTGTGTTCTCTACTTGTCCCAAAGACAATTGGAACATGCACCGCACCTTTAAATTAATCAGGCATATACTGAATAAAGCCTAAACCCCATTACAATTGAGAATGCTAGGGTGTCATTTGCGTAACCAACACATATTGACTTTATTGCTTAGGTCCCATTGCAAAGTATGTGGTAAAGGTTCATACCTCTGGCCTTGGTAATACTCTTAACTACATGGCCAAGCACAATTGAAGATGATGAAACCAAGATTCACATGATTAAAACTTACATATAAAGTAAATTTGTTTTTTCCACGAAAACATCACAATGGCCCTTTTTATAATACCTTCCAAACACTTCTCTTCATCAGTTCTGAGGAATGGTAGGTTGGGTGAAGCACACAACTATCAGGTCCCGCTTTTTTAAATTGCATTCACATAGACATAAACCAGCTGACCACTACCACGTCCTAACATAACATAACATACAAAACTGAATGCAACATTTCCAGGTAACATTTTGTTTGATGACAAACAAATGGTTAACTACTGATAATTCCTGCATCCTATTGCTGCCGGATTCTGCAGCTAGAGTCCGCATGAACAACCCAATCGGTAAAACCATTATTCATACTTCCATGATTCCCCCTTAAAAAACAAATTGGTTTGTGGCCAAATGCCCCAAAGGATCTTAATCAAAGTTTATGACTTTTATCAATTAAGGGTACTTAACTTTTCATAATTTAAACGATAATTTGCTCACTAACATGGTCAAATTAGGGAAAACAACAGTCCAAAATTTTGGTTTTTTTTTTTAATTATTTCTTTGAAACTTTTCCCCTTATAACTTGTACAATATAAGCAAATGAGCGTATTGTGTTTTATGATTGTCTAGTTATCAGATTTGAACTTAAAAGACACCAAAGAGAGTGCCATTTGGCCATGGAAAGGGAACAGGAATTTTGTTTGAACCACCTACTTTCTCATCTTTAATGGCAATTCTCGAAAAAGCACTGTGTCACCTAACCATATAAATCTGGTTTCTTCTTTCTAATATAAGATTTATAGTTTATTATGAAAATTACTTTTAGTATCAAATTGAAACAATTATTGAAGATCGACATCAATTCAAAGGCAGCCATAATAAGTCACCTCAATCAACAACTTAAAGTGACAGTCACAGGAGATGATTTTTTTAGATACAAATCTCTCTCAAATTTTACTCTGGTTCGGTTGAGACCACCTATCAAGAACGTTTCGAAGGTTGCTTAGACAAAAAACGGTGCAAAAGAAAACCCAAAACCTTGTTTTGAACTGCCCTGCTATCGTATCGTTCCCATAGAAAAAAACCAGGCTTTGAACTTTCTGTTGTGCACGACAGAACTACAAAATCAATCATTCATTCATACATAAAGACGTGGTATTCGACTTATTCACTTCAGTGTGATCTAATGCATTCGTAAGCATTCCAAATATGTAAAAAAAACGGTTTTGAAAATTGGGGGCGCTTTTTCCTGGATCTTCTCATGCCTCTTTAAGTAACCTACATTCAACATGTGCAACCATTCCTATATGCTTGACGCCACCAGGAGTGTGTGCGTAATCTTCCAGATCCATCATGTATTTTTACTTTGAGCTTTAAGCAAGTAAAAAGTACAACCAAAGCTGAAATCCGGTTTTGGTGTCCCCATAAACGGGGTGGGCCGGATTCACCTCACACTCGCAGTAACCGACCTTACTCCCTCCTTCCCACTTCACACCCATTCATGCATCCTCCACCCTCCACCCAACCCTCCTACTCTCCTCCTCCACTTGCTTCTTCCATGTCTTCTTTGGGCGTCCCCTCCTCAAACATCCCACCTCGAACTCAAAAGCCCTTCTTAAGGCATGCTCGTCATCCTTCCTCAACACATGCCCATACCAACGTAAACTATTCGCCTTTGCCAACCGGTCCATTGCCTCTTCCAAACTCAACATCTGCATCAAGTCCTCAGTCTTCATCCTATCCATCAACTTCACAATTATTATTATTATTACTCTCCGTGACTACATCAATCACAATTACAAAAATCAATGGCGAAAGTACAGAACCTTGATGCACAACCACCTTCACCTCAAACTCCTCAAACAAATCCGACCCCATTCTAACTCTTGTCTTTGCTCCTTCATACAAACTCATCACTGCTCTAACCACTACTTCTGGTATCTCTCTCTTCCTCATCGCCCACTCCATCACTTTCCTCGGTACCCTATCAAATGCCTTCTTCAAGTCTACAAAACACATATACAGCTTTTTTTCCCTTTAGCTCGATATTCCTCTAGCAACCTCCTCAAAATAAACACTGCATCTATCGTTCCCTTCCCTGGCATAAACCCAAATAGCATCTCATCCACTTCCACTACCTTCCGAATCCTATTCTCTAGAACCCTCTCCACAATTTTCATTGCATGCTCTAACAACTTCACACCCCTATATCACCAACAACTCATTGCATCCCCTTTCCCTTCAAAAATTGGAACTACCACACTCACTGCCCACTCCTCCGGCATCCCTCCTCCATCTAACACTCTCTGACACAACTCCATTATCACACCAATCTCTATCTCTCCACTCGCACTAATCATCTCAGCATTCACCTCTGAGGGTCCAGCTGCCTTTCCTTTTTCATTTCTCTAATTGCCTTCACCACTTCTTCCCAGCTAACCCCTCAACTGGCCCTTCCACCACATCAGCCTCTACCTTCTGATCCCACTCATTCTCCTCATTCATGGTTCTCTCCATATGCTCTTTCCAGACTCTACCTCTATCTCTCTCACTGAAATTCAACTTTCCATCACTTCCCCTCATACATCTTCCCCCTTCGACATCTCTTCCATCCGTTTTCATTGCATTCACTATACAACTTGTTTGGATTCTCTCTCAATTCACTCAGCCCTTTCTCTGCCTCCTCCTTCATAGCCTTCGCAACCACTTTCTTTAAATTTGCTCGCTTTATAGAGCCTCTTATACCTCGCTTTATTCTCATATCCTTAAATGCATCCTTCTTTCTCACTAGATCGTCTCCTTCACATCTGTATTCCACCACCCCGTATCTCTCATGTCTTTCCTACCTTTCGTTTTCCCACACACTTCATCACATGCTTGTAACACCCCTTCTTTAAAGCACCCCCACAAATCTGACACATCAGTCCCCACAAGCTCCTCAACTCTCGTCTCAAATTCTTTCTTGTCTTTTCTTCTTAATTTAAAAACAGCTTCCATACTTTCCTCCAATCATGCGCTACCTTCCTCACCACCTTTTTCACCTTCCTCTTATCCACATCCACAACCACCAACCTGTGTTGCAATTCCCCTGGAATCACCTTAACATTCTTCAGAAATTTTCTCTTCCCCTTGCCCACTAACACAAAATCAATCTGTCTCATTTCCCCCTGAGCTAAATGTCACTTTCCTTTTGTCATAGCTCTTTTTCATCACAAAACTCCAACAACATTCTTCCTTCCAGATTTCTCTCCCCAAACCCATTCCCTCCATGAACACCTTCAAAACCTTCAATCCTTTCCCCACATGCCCATTAAAAGGTAAGAGAATTGTTGTGCGGGAGTAGCGTCACCCCCCAGCAAAAAAGTATACGGTGCATCGAGTCTGGCCCATGGCCAAATGCTTAAGGAAAGAGAGATGGGCACTCCCGAGCTTGCTCGGCACGACCCTTACCTTACTTTTACTACCTTTATTTGTACTATTTCTTTTAAATATTCAGAGTTTGTTTGTTAATTTCCATTGATGTTCTTTTTGGCAAAATCCAAGAAAATAGTTCTTGTTAGTAGATATTACTTCCATGGAGCAGTGGTTTAGTAAATGCCTGCTTTATAAACATGCAAACAAGCACACAAAGAAAACACAGATTTAAACAAATTGGTTCTCAAACCAGTAGTCCCCCTCCCAAAGCTGCCTGTAATTCCATGCCAGCTCTTTGGAACAAATTAACTTTATTACTTTGTTCATTTCACAATCTGATTCTTGCAAACTTCAAATCTAATTTGAAAACACACTTAAACTATTAACATACTTATTATATTGTGGCCTAAGTTGTAGCATATTGTACCCTATTGTATTAGGCACCATATATATGCCACCTATTATTATTATTATCATTATTATTAAACAATTTGAATATTTAAGTTAAATATTAGACCAATTTCACTATTGGCAGAAAGTTCTGGCATTAAAATCATTTTCTAATACTGACAAGCAGGGCCTATCAACTGTTATCTTTTAGACTATGTACAGTACTTGAACTACAAGTCTATTTTGACATATTATGTAAATCAATAGTTAATTATGTACTCATTTATTTCATGTATATCACCCCATCATAGGCTAGGTAAACAGAAGTCAGGTACTTCAATTGATAACATGTGCTGATTTGAAGGCCAGTTTAAAAACACAATTTCTAATTGATCATAACATTTACTTAGTACCAGTGGCAGTGCCGGGGGAATTCCCCCCCCCCATTTTTTTCTTTCCCAACAGTTTCCCCCACCACCCCCCTCCAAAAAAAAATATTAAAAATTTTGCCCACAAAATTAGTGATTTGGGGACAAAATTAGTGATTTGGGGACAAAATAAAAAAAAAGTTTTGGCAAATATCTCAAAATTTTGGATGCTTTCCCCCCAAAAATTCACTTTTTCCCCCAAAAATTTCAATTTTCCCCTGAAAATGAAGTCTGGCACCATCACTGCTTATTCAACAGCACAAAATCCTAAATAGAGAGTAGTCCCTCTCTTCCCAAGTCTACCCATCTTCCTTACAGTATCTCTTCTTGGCTCATTTTGTAACAAATTCAAATAGACCTTCATAAAACATGCACTTTAAAGGGGGATGGCCCGATTTAAGGATATGAAGTTTTCATAGATTGGCCTTCACTCCAAAACCCCATCTGTAAAGTTTCGCACCGATATTTCAATCCGTTTTGATGAGAGAGCTAAATATGTGATTTTGTAAGCCCATAGGGTACCGTGTAAAATTAATATTGGTCGACCAAAATGGGGCACATTTTCGCTCATAACTTCCAAACCAAACATCCTTTGACTCTAAGATTTCACAGGGTAAATGAGAAAAATAGCAGCTTTCTTCAGATACCACAGTTGACCCATTCCGTAAAAATCTGGGGCTTCTGATGCGAGCGATAAGCGAGCGGCCATGGACCTTTAAGCTTTCTCACCAAATCTCGACGTTAATGTTATCATGTGTATTTATTTTTCATGTCATATCAATGTGTGCTAAACAATGTTTATAATATTATTTACATTAATATATTTTGTATTTCTATCTCTTGGTTATGTTATTGATCTTATGATACTCATAATCAAAATGCTCTAATAAATACTTGCTTTATAGAGTTGTTGTCACTGTCAATAAAATTGCCAAGAAATTTTACTATTTATTGGCGTATTTTAGAGTGTCCATTTAAGTAAAAATAAAAACACCCTCCCTCTTCTCACTTTTCAGAGGCCACTGCTACGAGAAACCTCAAAATTAATTTTAAGGGGCTTAGTATAAACAAGCATAAACATCATAATTTCTTGATATGACAAGCAATTATCTGTATACCCGAGGCTTGGTTAATTCCCAACATGAGTTGATTGAGAACTCTTAGCCGTCACTGCGCCATTGGTCGTTTGACGGATAGAGATCGACCCTATTGTAAATTTGGAGGGGCCTGCGTTGCAGAAAAGTTTGACGATGCACTTTGATATAGTTTCTTCTTTTTTCTCGCCAGTCGACGCACTTGCAAAGACTTACGCTTCCAGATCGGATTAACACAACACTTTCACACTGATGATTTTTAAGCAAGGATTACCCTGTCTGTTCAAGACTCTCTCTTGAATTAGTTCACCAGCACTGTTGAAATCAATGCCTATTACCATATACTTATCAAAACTCGGCTGAGAATCCCACCCACCAAAATTGAAAAGACGAGTGACGATGCACGTGCAGACGAATTTTTTCGGCTTCGCCTCGCAGTAAGCGTGTTTCGTGTAAGTTAGCAATTTCTATAGGGGAGGAATATTCGGGATCCAAAGTGTGACTTGCCAACGTCATTAATTTTGTGAATCTGGAGTTATTCTTTGCATATAAAATGAAGGTATTTAAAAGTGTTCTGAGACCATTTTTGTCCTGTACATGATGACATGGTAGGCCGATGTGTACGAGTTTAATTGAGTAAAGGCGGGGGGGGGGGGGGGGGGGGGGGGTAAATAAATACCAATAATGGTCCACAGTGCCCCGGGGGGGGTGGGGGGGGGGGGGGGGGGGGGGACATGCCAGAGCATCTAGAAAAAGACTAGGATTAACGTCATGTTTGGTTAACTTTCCACATTTCTGGTAGCATTTGGACAGAAACATGACATGAGCTTTACAGAGACTGAGTCCCTTACAAAGTAGGCGGTCCACCCATCGAATGTGTGTCTTCACTTTGCTCAGTACAAAACCCTCAGACCCCAAGGACATACAGATTGCACAGCAGCATGTTTTGTTGACAAAATCATTTTAACTTGTTACTTTTCATTTTGGACAGGAGTAGCACTACTTGAAGACAAGACTGAATAAGTGCAATTGTGTGTGCACTCTTGCGAGAGCCCAAAACCATAACTGACCCTCTTATTCCCAATAATTGTGACTGTATTGACATTTATTTTAACATTGGCATTAGTCATATCACTGCATGGGTTCACAAAAGGGGATGTGAATTGGTTTGGGTTAAGTGGGATTATCGGCTACGGCTTTGTGCCCAGATCTTGTTGAAATTCTCATAAAATGTTGGTATTGGTGATGAAACATGTGTGCCAAATGTTAAATTTTTTTCCAAAAAGATGTTTTAGAGAGATGTCACGGAATGCATTTTCAATTTCCCGTAGACTTTGTACAAGGCCTGATTTTGGCAGTATAGAAAATGGACCAAAATGGGCAATTTTGTGAAAAACTACACATTTTATTTCAATTATTTCTCAAGTAATTGATGAGTTATAAGATTGGTGTTTGTTTGTAATGGTTGAAGAAATATCAGAAATCCATACAATTTTTTATTTTTCTGTGCGTCATCAAAAACAAAGAACAGGTGGTCGCAACAACACTTTTTTGTTTAAGTATTTCTAGAAATACTGAATTATCCACTTTTCATAATTTTTCCTAGAAGAAACTACAACTCCCTTGGTGATGAATAATGTTAAATCAAATTTAGAAAATTCTCACGTTAGATTTTGCAGATTGAGTGTTTCTATTTAAAATAATAGGTGTTTTTAATTTTCCCTAAAATAATTTTTTCTAAAGAATTAAACACTTGATTCAAAAAAGCCAACGTGAGATTTTAGGTATTTTGTTTATACACACATCCCTGTAGTTTTAGCTTAAAAGCCCCTGCCATTTAGGCGGGGAAAAATTATTTATTGTAAAAATTAGGGAATTTTTAAAAAAATAAATAAAAACACTAAAACAAATTATGCAGTCTTGAAACTGCAAAAATATGTGGAGGAAAGTTCAATCCTTACCATAGTAAAGTTTGGACTAAATTGATTTAGAGGTTTTGATTTTATGGTCATTTTTCTGTAAGACCATTTTATCCGATGATCCTACCTTAAAGGGGCATTTCGTGATCCACAGCCTCGTCCCCCCGACTTACCTCAAATAAGTTGAGATTTTCATATCATCTGAACTGTTAACATTAGTAATCAATGTGTGCCAAATCTTACGTGCAAATTCGGTCGTGTGTGTTAGAAATTCTCAATTTTGTATTTTCTGTCCGTAAACGGACAGAAATTATAGCACGGTGGCCTATGGGACCGTGAGAAACGAGCATTTGCTCATAACACAAAACCGCAAAGTCGGGATCAGCTCAAAAGTTGTGAATGAGCTTTTCTCAAGGATATCTAGTGAACAATGAATAAAACAGAAGGTGCTGGAATCACGAAATGCACCTTTAACCACCACCAATTTTAGTTAAAAATAAAAGCCTCCAAATCCATCAAATTTACCTGATTTTATCTAGAGGACCACTTCTACTAACTATGTCTAGAAGTATCATAATAAAAGATTTGTCAAAATGCTGGCAACTAAGTATGAAATTCTGATGAATTGATTGTCCAAATCTGACCAGCACCAAACTCCTTCAAAAAGTAAAGTGTAAAGAAAGCAGAATGAAATCACTGATTTTTCTGAAAACAATTACCTCCTGCATGTTCAGTCTTAAAACTGGATAGAAGAGATAGTAAGGATAATACTAATGTGATGGATTGATGATACATCATTTTGGTTGCATCTGCTGCTTGAAACTGATTGAACTTTGGAGAGGTGAGTGCAGTAGAATTGTTAAATGGCTAACAAATTACACATAACCTTTTGTGACTACACATTCAGTGATTATGATAAGACAATTCGTAACTTAATAGTAAAATTGTAGTCACATTATTTAGAGGAGGAGCAGAATATCTAGGGGCCTTTATTTAAGGAGTTTGTTTACCTCCACTACAGAAAAGGTTTGACACTTTGGTAGTTAGGATGGACCCTCTACATCAAAGGTAGGTAGTACTCTCAACTTGTACATACGTTTCAAATAGGGGCCAATTTAAGTTTAACCAGGGGTCAACTTTTTTAGAAATGCCCCAATATGTTTTTAAATGATGCCCTATGTCATAAATCACTAAGGTTCCAATAGTTTGCTCACATCGACGACCATGGTTTTGGAGTTTATAAGGTAAACAGTGGCTAAATGGTAAAAAAAAAGGTCAAAATCAAAAATTAAAAAACATAAACAAATTTTAAAAGTTTAATTTTGATATATTTAAAGACTTGCAAAGTTATGCCTGATTTCTTGGGGTAGAGGACTCCTAAAAGGTTAGTTTGGATTATGTTAAATGCTTACTTACGGAGATAAGGGTAAAAGAAAGTCAACACCAAGGATCTGTGACACTATGACCTATTTTGTCCATAAAATGGTAACTATGCATTGCAGATGGTACAAAAACTATTCATTATTTGACTCATAAGCTAGATGAACAACTTCATCATTTGCAACAAAGTGGAGCAACTACGATTTGACCCGGTAAAATTAAATTGAACCTTTTTACCATTTTACTATAACTCCAAAACCTGGTCATAGATGGTACAACAAAACTATAAATTTTGGAAGAAAAATCATGTAAAGATCCTTAGACTAGACAGACCAATATGCATACTGCGACATGATTGGAGCATTTAACAAATTTGTGACCCCTGTGAAACTTAAATTGACCCCTTTGAAAATAAACCACAATTTGAGAGTACTACCGACCTAGCGTTGATATAGAGGGTCCATACTAATACCAAAGGGTCAAACTTTTCTTGAATGAGGGGTAACGATGGTTGGACCTGGGTCCTAGCTCTCACTAATTGGGACCTAGATTGACCTCCCATTCAGTATAGTGGGTTATTCCACTAACACAGATTCGATCAGTGTAGTACGGTGGTCTGGTAAGTATTTCCTATGGTGTAGTCTGTGTCACAGACTGCGAAAGATATTATTATTATCTAAATTAGTACTGCGCGAGAGATTAACGTTATCAGTCCGTCATAGCGAATGTATGCAAATGAAACTAAAATCTCAAATATCTCCGGAAAACGAAGGGGTTCTATGGAGATTTTTGCATCAGAGGGTCCGTTACTATGTTTTGTTTTGAATATATCGTAATTGGGTCTGAACCTATTGAACGTTTTTGTCGGGTACTTCGGTGCTCGCAGACAGTGGACACGGAAAAGTGAACACGCAATCGCTACGGGCCGCATCCCTTTTTCCCACAATGCCTTTCGGTATTATTCCAGTCTTGAGAATTTTCAAACGCTGGTTTCAATTTACTCCCAACTTTTTTGTTTTCAATATTAATAATAATAATTTGAATAGAAACAGGCTCGAGACACCCCCCCAACATGCCCACTCACTACCATGTCACCCACGACAAACCCGAACAACGATGATCAGTGTAAACTAAAACTTGGGTTTATCTCCCAACAAATGGTGCTGAAATATTAAGCTCACGAAACCAAGACAAGGGTCAGGGTCAAAATCAATCAATAATGCACTTGTCAATTTCAATCCCGGCCCTGGGGGTCCCGGGACTAGCGGGGACTTAGCCGGGAATGTACATTTTGCTGTCGTGACACCCCCGCCTTTGTCCCCGCTAAAGTAGCACGAAATCCCGGGTAGCCGGGCTTTCATTTCTTGTACATCCCCCGCTATGTCCCGGCCCCTACTAGCCGGGCTTCAGTGTGACAATCCCCGTATATTCTCGACCAATGGGGGCGGGACTGTTTTAAAACTCTGTACAATCCCGGCTCGGTCCCGGCTATGCGACAACAGGTCTAGCTATATAAAATCATACTACATTTTGGATCGCCGGCGGTGTGTCAGAACCGAGCCGAAATTTCACCACATCGGAAGTTATTTTTGAGAAACAAACCTCGTTTAGTTGGTTTGTTTAAAAAAATCCACATTATCCACGGCGATATCCGACCACTAAACATAGCAGAGTAATATCTAAAACCCTGCATCATATATCTGCCAACAGAAACTTCAGCCAAACAACAAGATCATCATGGTGATTGTCGTTTTGTTGTTGGCGTCAGGCCATACTGTGTGTTAAATACTATTTAATCAAATACCTTTTACAAAGGTACGCCCGCCCGCCAATCCGAGGGGCGGCTTAGCATTAGAATCGTCACAATCCATTTACTCGCATCACGCTTAAAAGTACGCTGATCTTGTAAAAGGTGCTTTGACAAAGAGTATTCTTTGTCCTCACCTCAGTTGAAGGTAACGTCATTATGCGTCTTTGCCTTCCCACTAGTTGTCCTCGATCGTGCCGCTTTATTCGCGTGCGTATCATTCTATCTTCCAAGCATAGCGCGCGCGATTCATGGGTTCGCAACATAAAAGTCGCATTGACGTCACCTTTCACGTTAAGATGAGACCAAACTATAGTGACTGCTAAAATAACTTGATATATGCCCATGCCCCCCCCCCCCCCCGTACTCTGTCTTGGGTATCAATATATTGCGACCCTGCCCAGGGGTAGCCTCCAAGCATCTTGTTTGGAATGATGAATTTGATTGCATATATGCCGCAGATAACCAAGCGAAAAACGTGCATAAACAACAGCAAATTTGTTTCCAAAGCGATTCAATATTTTCATTTCATATTAAAATGCCCGCTTTTTTCTATGCAATGAAATGAAAATATTCCCTGTCATTTAGCAAGAACTATGAAATAGCTTGTCACTACCTACGGTGAATTTTTAATGAATGAAATGAATCAAGACAAACTTTCTATAATTTCTTGTGATTCATTGTATATTAATTTTTTAAACATTTTCCCGTTGATTTTTTGATGTTTTTTTTTTTGGGCGATTTTACGTTGAAAATATCGATCCCTTCCTTCGGATTAGTTGATATCTCCACCGACACCGTGCGACGACGTGCGTGTGTGCACGCTTAGCTTTGCCTTTCACGACAGGAAGAACGGACTGCCAATGGAGCTATATAAAATGCTGATATACTACATATTTGGACGGGCTGATACTGCTCACCTGATAGCCTGGTTTTATTGGTGTGACCTGCTTTAGAGTCCCCGTTTTGTCCGGCGGAGCCGGAAAATTTTTTGTACCTCTCGGCTTAAGTCCCAGCTAACATCAATGATTGTCCCGGCAGGGCGGGGGGACAAGCTACGTACATTCCCGGCCAAGTCCCGGCCTAACATCCCGGCTTGCGGCGGCAATATTTTTTGGTAATGCCGGCTATTGTCCCGGCATATACCCCGCTAGTCCCGGGACCCCAGGGCCGGGATTTGAATTGACAAGTGCATAAAACAGCTGAGGCTGCTTCAGTGCGCGCTTGGGATTGGAAATGGCTTCGCGATCACTTTCGTTCATTTAGGTTATCGTTACGCCCTGTAACGTATGCTGTTATTTAACATACCTTGTCACTATTTTCATTCTCATCTCACGGCCGTTTCTTAGCGATGCCAGCATCCATTTTGACCGATCAACAAGTAGGTTATTGCCTTCAAAAAAATATTTTAAAAAGCGTGGATTGGGGAAAACATCAGCAAAAAAAGGCGAAATCACAAACAAGATCAAAATCACTCAGTCGAGGTTGTCGTTGTTGTTTATGTTTCAGATGAAATTCCTCCTTTAGGATGGACACCGGTGAACAGTCATGTGGGGCGTCGTAACAGTTCATGGTAGTACTATGGAAGGGGGGGATGGGGGGGGGGCGACGGGAGAAGGACTGAGGGAGGATGTGCGGCCTAGAAGGAGAAGGGTATCATTTTCAGCCGTTTCGGTAAAATGAACGGTCCTTTTGTCTTGAAAATTGGTATAAGAAAGGGTTGGCATTTCTGATGCAAGTTATGTTTTCCAGTAGTCAATCAGGTATGAAGAATGCTTTTGCTCCGCTTTGGATAAAAAATGGTGCAAATTATTAGTGGAGCTCATAGGATAAAATAGGAATACTTTTTGAGTGTGTCAAATTAAGTAGGGGGACACAAGGTACAAAGCCCCGTGAATGCAATGGACGTTGACCTTCTGTGCCCCCTTACATAGGAAACTACAGAAAGACAGTCAAACTATTCTTATTTGAAGCCTATAAAACCCACCAATAAATGTGCACCACTTGTTTCCAAATGCAACAACTTTCAATTGTGACACCTGTATACAACTGAAATTGACCCTTTTTTATTGATTTTTGCTGTTTTAGCCCTATTAACTCTGAAACTGAGGATGTAAGATATTACCCTATACCTTTTCTGAATCCTATGTTTTAGACATAATTCAGGTATAGAATTTTCAGCATGATTGGATCAATTTTTTTAAAAATTTGACCCTGTACAATTCTTTTCTTGGACCAGAGATTAGTGGAGGTCAAGAAAGATGGACAGAGAAAATAGGGCCAAAGAACTGGGAACAGGACAGTGGGGACGGGCCAATGGTGGGTCACGAACAGGGGGACAGGGACACTGTGGTCAAGAAAAGGGAGAAAGGGACAATGGGGTAACGGGTCAAGAACTGGGACAGAGACAATGGGGTCAAAGAATGGGAACAAAGACAATGGGATCAAGAAAGGGGGACAGGAACAATGGGGTTAAGAACAATTTTAATAAAGACTTTTTTAAAAAAAAAAGGGACAGGGACAATGGGGTGCGTATAATGAACAAGGAGGACAGGGATTAATGGGTCATGAACAGGGGGACAGGGACAATCGGGTCAAGAACAAGGGACACAGGGGTCATGGAATAAGGGGACAGGGACAATGGCTCAACTAGGTTAAAGAACGGGGACAGGGACAATAGGGTCAAGACAGAACGGGGGGCCAGGGCCAAAGCTCTATGCAAGAAGGGGGGAGGGGGATGGAAAAATGGATCAAGAACAGGGGGACAGGACAATGGGGTTCAAGAAGAGGGTAAAGGGACAATGGGGTAAAGAACAGGGGGAGGGGGGGGGCGGGAACCGGGATAATGGGCGTTAATAGGTCAGAAGTGGGTGGACATATCCCTGTCCCCCTGTCTGATCTCTGGACCACATTGTCCACTTTCCAGGTACCTGTTCCCTTGGCCCCTTGACCCCATAATCCGTGGCAAAACGTCCCTCTCCCATTGTCCCTGCCCCGCTCTTCACCCCACTGCCCCTAAGTGTTGCCCCTATTGTCCCTGTCAACCTTGTAATGACCTCAGGTAGCACGTCCCCCTTTTCTTGACACGACACCCATTGTCCCTTGTTTGTCCCGTCATGTATGTACCCTTGACCATTTTCCCTGTCCCTTCATTGTTATTGACCCTTAACCCAATTGTCCCTGTCCCCATTGTCCATTGACACCATTTTCCTGTCAAAGTCTTGGACTCATCTGTCCAGTCTCCTCTGTTTTGACCCATTGGTCTTGTCCCCATTTCCAACCCTCATTGACCCATTGTCCCTGTCCCACTGTTCTTGACCTCATTGTCCCTGTCCACTGATCTTGACCCCCATTGTCCCTGTCCCCCTGTTCTTGACCCCATCGTCCCTGTCCCTCCTCCTTTAGCCATTGTCCCTGACCCCCGTACATGACCCAATTGTCCCTGTCACCATTGTTCATGACCCCATCATATCACTGGCCCCTCCGTTGTTCATGACCCATTGCCCCTGTCCCCATTGTTCATGACCCATTTTCCCTGTCCGCAATTTCTTGACCCATTGTCCCTGTCCCCCTTGTTCATGACCCCATTGTCCATGTCCACCTGTTCTTGACCTGCCCTGTCGGAGGACAGAGACAATGGGGTCATGAACAGGGGGACAGGGACAATAGGGTCAAGAACAGAGAGGACAGGGACAATAGGGTCAAGAACAGAGAGGACAGGGACAATGGGGTCATGAACAATGAGAGACAGGGACAATAGGGTCGTGAACGGGGACAGGGACAATGGAGTAAAGAAGAGGAGGGACAGGGACAATGGGGTCAAAACAGGGGGACAAGGATAATGGGTTCAAGAAGAGGGGAGACAGAGACGATGGGGTCAATGGGGCCCAGAACTGGGTGACGGGGACATTGGGTTGAAGAATTGGGGGACAGGGACAATAGGGTCAAGAACAGAGAGGACAGGGACAATGGGTATTAAGTCAAGAACTGGGGACAGTAAATGGGGTCAAGAACAATGGGGCAGGAGCAGTGGGGTCAAGAACGGGGGAAGGGAGAATGGGTCAAGAACGGGGGAAGGGAGAATGGGGTCCAGAACTGGAAGACAGAGACATTGGTGTGAAGAACAGAGAGGGCAGAGACAATGGGTTCATGAACAGAAGGGGAGAGAGACAATGTGGTCAAGAAGACGGGGACAGAGACAATATGGTCAAGAACAGGGGCCATGGACAATGGCGTCATGAAAAAGGGGACAGGGACAATAGGGTCAATAAGGTTAAAGGAACTGGGACAGGGACAAGGGGTCAAGAATAGGACCGTAAATGGGGGTCAAAAACCAATGGGACAGGAGCAGTAGCAGTGGGGTTCAAGAACGGGGGAAGGGGAGACATGGTGTCACGAACAAGGAACGAGACAGCGGTGTAAAGACGAATGCGGACAGGGGATAGGGGTTCAGGGGACAATGGGATCAAGAACAGGGGAGGCATGATGGGGTCAAGAACTGGGGGAACTGGGCAATTGGTGTCATAAACAATGGAAGAGAGGGACAATGGGATCATGAAACATGGGAGACATGGATTATGTGGGTCAAGAACATGGAGAACATGGACATGGTCAAGAACAGGGGTCAGGTCAACTTGTACAAGACAGGGGACAGAGACAGTGGTATCAGACGGTGGACAGGCAATGGGTGATCAGAACAATGAGGATGGAAACAAGGGTCAAAAGAGGGGGTCACAACAATTGGATCATGGACAAGGGGGACAGGTACAATTGGGGTCAAGACCTGGTGATATACCAAATGGTTCACATGTATCCTGAACTGGGTGTACAGGGACAATGGGGTCAGAACAGGGAGAGGGACAATGGGGTCAATGGAGTCAAGAACTCGGGACTGGACAGGACCATGGGGTAAAGAACAGGGAGAGGGACAATGGGGTCAATGGAGGTCAAGAACTGGGGGGACAGGGACAATGGAGTCAAGAAGGGGACAGTTACAATGGGGGTCATGAAACAGGGGGCGGGGGACCGGACTGGGTCAAAGACGAGGGGCCAGGGCCAATGGGGTCAAGAACAGAGAAGGTGCAATGGGGGTCAAGAATGCGGACAGGTATATGGTTGTCAATGGAGTTCAAAGAACTGGGGAACAGGGAGAAATGGAGGTTCAAGAAATGGGGGGATAGGACAATGCGGTGGTCAAGAACCAATGGGAAACAGGAACAAGCATTCTCGAACCACCAGGTGCCTTCTTTCGCGAACACCCTTTCCTTATTGGACTTGTACTATTCGAATCAATACCAAATAATGTTTTAGCCCATTTTAGAAATTTGAACTCATATTGCCTTTGACTTTGAATGTGACCCTTGACCTAATAACCATATGGAGGTTGCCAAGGGGCACATCTCTGACCCTATTTCTGTAGCAATTGTTTTTTTTGTTTCACAAGTGTTAGTTCTAGAATGAGAAACTTTTCGAAACTTTACATAGACGAATTCAGGACTGGTAGGTGCCGTTCTCTTGCAATTCTTGCAGGCGAGGCGATACAAATGGATCCAGAAGTGGGGGCGCAAGGGACAATGGGGTCAAGAACAGAGTGACAGGTTTAATGGGGTAAAGAACAGGGGAACCAGGATAAATGGGGTCAAGAAATGGGACAGGTAATATGGGGATATGGGGTCAATGAGACCCACAACTGGGGACAGGGACAATGGGGTCAAGAACTAGGGACAGTAAATGGGGGTCAAGAACAATGGGGCACAGGAGCCGTGGGGTCCACGAACGGGGAAGGGAAGGGAGAATGGGTCAATCAAGAACAGGAACCGAGAGACAATAGGGGTGTGTAGTGGGTTGGTAAAGCGAATGGGGAAGGGAAAGGGGTCAGGGACAATGGGATCACAGCACAGGGGAGGCATGATTGGGTCAAGAACTGGGGGGGACTGGGACAATTGGTGTAATAAACAATGGAAGAGAGGGACATGGATCATGAACAATGGGAGACAGGGATTATGGGGTCACGAACAGGGGACAGGGACAAAGTGGGGCGTCACGAACAGGGGGAGTCGGGATAATTGGTCAAGGAACAGGGGGACGACAATGGGCTCAAGAACGGGGGGACAGGCAATGGATCAAAGAACCATGATGGAGAGGAAAAAAAGGTCAAAAAAGTGGGGGGTCACAACAATGGGGGTCAAGGAAACTAAGGCGGCAGGACAATGGGGTCAGAACAGGGTGATATAGACAATGGTTAATGGAAGTCAGGACTGGGGTTTGTACATGGGACATGGGGTCAAAAGAAACAGGAGAGGTGACAATGGGGTCAATGAGTCAGAATCGGTGGGACAGGACAATGGAGGTAAGGGGTAAAGAACAGGGGAGAGTAGAGGACAATGGGGTCAATGGAGTCAAGAACTGGGTGGGAACAGGGGAAATGGAGTCAAGAAGGGGACAGTGACAACAATGGGGCATGAACAATGGGGGACACGGACAATGGGTCAAGAAAAGGGAGAAAGGGACAATGAGTTAAGAACAGGGGACAGAGACAATGGTAAAGAACAATGAAAAGACAGGGACAATGGGGTCAAGAAGGGGAAGACAGTGACAATGGGTTCAAGAACATGGGGACGGGGACAGTGGGTCAAAAACTGGGGGACATGGGTCATGAATATTGGGAGGAGAAAGGGAACAAGGGGTCAATTGTGGTGTGAAGAATTGAGTGACAGGAAAATGGTCAAGAACTGGGGAAGAAAGGGAAAATGGGGTCATGAAGGGGGAAGACAGTGACAATGGGCAAGAACATGGTGACTAGGGACAATGGGGTCAAAAACTTGGGGGACAATAGGAGTCATGAATATTGGGAGAAAGGCGGGACAATGGGGTCAATGGGTGAAGAATTGAGGGACAGGGAAAAGGGTCAGAGAAACTGGGGCGACAGGGGAAAATGGGGTCATGAAACATTTCGTGACAGGACCAGTGGGGTCATGAATGGGGGAGATGACAATGGGGTCAAGAACAGGGGGACAGGGAGAATGGGGTCATGAACAAATGGGGACAGGGACAATGGGGTCATGAATAATGGGGGACAAGGACAATGGGGTCAAGAACAGGTTGGCAGGACAATGGAGGTCAGAACTGGGGGACAGGCACAATAGGAGTCATGAACATGGGGACAGGAAATGGGGTCAATTGGGTCAAGACCTGGAGGAACAGGGGAATGGGGTCAATGGGTCATGGACAATGGGGATGAACAATGGGGTAAAGCCAAAGATGAGACTGGGACAATGGGGTCAAGAACTGGGGGACAGGACCAGAATAGAAACCAATTGGGTCATGAAACAATTGGGTACAGGGACACTGGGGTCAAGAGTTCGAGGAAACAGGGGACAGGTATCCATGTCCATGAACCACATTGTACCTGGTCCTGTTCTGTACTCCATGGTCCCTGTCCCCTATTTTGACTCCATGTCCCGGCCGCCGTACTAATAGTCCGGTAACAATTGGTGAACAATCCGGCAATCGATTCAGTTGACTATTCACGGCAACATTAGTTTCACGCTTTATGCCGTATCGTCTATGGGAACCCAGATGTGGGGTCCCGCGGACTATATATGCTTCACACCGGTCCCTTCTGGACCCTTGTCTTCCAAGTTCTGACCCATTGTCCCGGTCCCCCAGTTCTTGAACCTATTGACTCCATTGTCCCTGTACCCCCTGTTATGTCCCCTTGTTATTGACCCCATTGTCCCTGTCCCCCTGTTCACGACCCCATTATCCGCCCTTCATTGTTCATTACCCCATTGTCCCTGTCCCTTCATTGTTCATGACCCCACTTGTCCCTGTCTGACCTTATTGTCCCGCTCTCCCATTGTTCATGACCCATGTCCCTGTCCTCGTTCTTGCTCTATTGTTCCTGTCCCACTGTACATGACCCATTATCCCTGTCCCATTGTTCATGACCTTTGTCCCTGTCCGCATTGTTCATGAACCCATTGTCCCTGTCCATGATCTTGACGCCATTGTCCCAGTTCCCTCATTATTCTTGGGACCCCAGACATCATTGTCCCTATGTATTTATTATTTTTGATCATTGGTCTGTCCCTTCATTGTTCTGACCCCTAAACCCAATTGTTCCGGTCTCCCATTGTTCATGACACCACTTGGCCAGTTCCCATTGTTCATAGCCCCATTTCTCTTTCCCCAATGGTTCATGATGAGCCCATTGTTCCTGTCCCCCCAGTCTTGATCCCTTTGTCTTGTTCCCAGTTCTGGACCCCATTGTCTATGTCCCAGTTCTTGCACCCCGAGTGACCAGGGTCCCTTATCCCTGTTCTTCAACACATTTTCCATGTCCCCCTGTTCTTGACCACATTGTCCCTATTCCAATTGTCCCTGTTCCACAGTTATGGATTCATATTTCTCTGTCCATCTGTTATCGACCCCCATATCTGTTCCACCTGTTCTTGGAACCCCCATGGCCCCTGTCCCTTTCTTCTTGACCCCATTGGCTCTTGTCCCCCGTTCATGACCCCATATTATCCCCATGTCCCTCGTTGGTCATGGACCCTATTGTCCCTGTCCGCTGTTCTTTACCTAATTGTCCCTGTCCACTTGAGCTTGATCCAGTGTCCCTGCCCCTGTTTTGACCCATTGTCCCTGTCCCCCTCCTCTTGATCCCATTGTCCCTGTCCACCTTGTTCATGACACCTGTTTGCTAGGACCTATTGCATCGGGTGGAATGCCCTTATATCGGTGAATTCAAAGACGGGTGACGGGAAGATACGGACATCCCAAACGGCTTGCAACACATGAACATCTTGACTCGAAATTGAAATAATTATGGTGGAGCTTAATTTGTTGTATTTTGGATGTGGGCTAAAATCATAAATATCAATTACTTAGTCAAAGGAAAGGTTCTTTTCGGTGCCGCGGTGTGGTAAAATGTCACCACATTGCCTACATTCCGATTTAATTTTAAATCTTGAACCTATATTCCGAATTGAATTTTAATTTCGACTCGTCAGGTAAGTCGTCCTTTATCTCGTCCATCAACTCGACAATTTTCGAACTCGTCAGGCAAGTCGTCAATTATCCCGTCCATTAACTCGTCAATTTTCGAACTCGTCAGGTAAGTTATCAATTATCTCGTCCATTAAGTCGTCAATTTTCGAATTCGTCAGGTAAATCATCAATATTTCATCCATTAACTCGTCAATTTTCGAACTCGTCAGGTAAGTTATCAATTATCTCGTCCATTAAATCGTCAATTTTGAACTCGTCAGATAAGTCGTCAATTATCTCGTCCATTAACTCACCAAGTCGTCAATTATTCATCTTTTATCTCATCAGTTAAGTCGAAACTCGTCATGGTCATTCAGAGCTTCCGTAAGGGTTGTTATGTTTTTAAAATTGTAGTGTTTGTAATGTCTAAATTATGAAACATTCGTGTGAACGATTTAGTAATTCGTTTGAAATGATTAACTAATTCCGTTTGGAAGGTTTAGGTAATTCGGTTGTGGAAAAGGCAATAATAGCGAAAGAAAGAAAGAAATATATTTTTACAATGTCTCTTTAGGGGCTCCGTAGTGGTTGAATTTTTTAGTAATATTTCACAAAGTTCTTTCCAAATTAAATTTTTATATCGATTATCATTAGCATCCGTGTTATTGATTTTATCTTTGAGTCACAATATTTGTAATAAAAATGTTTTTTAGTTTTTGGGGTAAAAATTGAATATATTGGATATGAGTACATACACTTTTAACGTTAATCTTTTAACGTAGTAGTACCTATGCTGGTGATTTTAACAGTACAATGTAAAAAACACTTGAAAGGGTTCCGAACTTTGCCACATAGTCAGGAGGAATTGTGGGCAAAGGGTGGAAAATGGAGTTACAGACTTTTTCTATGATCGATTTTGTGTCAGATGACGATAAGCTAATAAGTTAGAAGGGGGTGCAAAAATGTCGGCAGTGCATTTTCTGAAATCCAATATGGCCCGCACTATACTCTCAAATTCATTTAGAAGGGCCATAAAGTTTTATGCATAAGATCCAGGTTTTAAAGCACGAGTAATTTTGGGACGGGTTATCGACGTATTGATCACAACATTACATCAATCCAATATGGCACCTAAACCCAATATGCCCTTGAAATCATTCCATTGACCCTAATTCATCAAGCTATTTGTAATAGAGGCATATTTTGCGCCTATACCCAGTGGGAACTCATATCTGACATTTTCAAGTGTGAGTTTAACAAGCTTACCGATCAAGAGGCATCATATGACTGCCTTTAAGGATCTTTAAAACTACAATTTCCTATATCATAATATAATTGGCCCGTCATTTGAATTTTAAGCTGTTGTCAAAAAAAATATTACCAGATACGAGTATTAATGCTCAAAGACATACATCTACTTACTTTAATTTTAACCTTTAAACTCATTTGGGTTGTTTTTTAAACTAAAAAAGTACCAAATTAACCCAGATGTATCGTACTTTATAGGTTTTAAAGAAGGTAAAAGGCAGCCACATTGGCCCACCATCTTAAATTTTGCTGTGTAAAGAAAACAGAAATTCCAGATAAGAATGTTAAATGGTCACATACTATCCCTTACCATATTATAAACCTCTTATAATATAATTAGTTGCGTAATACATAATACACATATAATGTAGGATTCTCGATTTATGTGTTTTGTAAAAAGCCGTTTGTATTGGCGGCCATCTTGAATTTTGCAAAAGGTCAAACAGAGAAATGCCAGCAGTTAGGGTTTCTAGTGATTCAAATACATGTATCCATAAGTGTTAAGGCATAAAGCATGAATATAGACACTGGAATCAAGCCTCTTAAACTGCAAAAGTACAGAACACTTGATTGTGTCATATAGTTGGAAATGGATTCTAGAGGTGTTAAAGGAACACTGCAGAGTGTGGTCAATTGTAACAGATTTTGATCACACCGCAGGAACCACGTTTTAGGTGTTCAGTATGTATTAAAGTAGCGTAAATAGGTATAATGGAGGAGTTAAGATCATTTTAATGATTCCGAGAGCATATTTGACTTTTGAGCAGCCATATTGGATTTTTGTGGCAATGTAATGATAAAATTACATTACCAACACTGTCTCGTGCTTAAAACACCGGAGTACCGAGAGATATTTGTCTCTATCGGAAATACTTAAGGGATTTTTAGTGATTTGGGACATGGTAGCAGCCATATTGGATTTTCAAAAATGGCACTGTAACAAATTTGCACACCCTCCAAAAATTATTGGCTTAGGTCCTAATTAACTAAAATCTATCAATAGAAAAAGTCTGTACGCCATTTCCATCCTTCAGGCTGTGTGCCTAGACTTCCACCTGACTAACAGTCAAGCAAAGGGATTTCCCCCTCAATACTCAAAAAGGATGGGCGATTCCCGGAATGGCAGAAAAAACAATCATATTATGAAAAAGTACTTGGTACTCTAGGTTTGTAAACATGAGCAGAAAATAATCCTTCCCTAGAGGCATCCAAAATATTGTATGTTTAAATACCGTTACAACGACTAAAATACTTGTGTTTATAGGAAAACATGTTGAAATACGTTCTCCCAAACCACAATAAAACATGGGGCATTGTTAGGTATCTCGGCTAAATATGGAAAGAAAAAAACAACATGAACAAAGAAACAGAGGAAAGAACAATAAAATGACAGGGGAAATAAAATATAAACAAAACGCTTAAAAAGAAACAGACAAAAAAGAAAGTGTTACAAAAAAAAGGATAGAAAAAATTGCATATTATACAGTTCTATTTGCATTTATGAAGAAAACATTTTGAAGAGTAAGTGCATGAGATTGCTTAACATGAGATATTTTGATGTTAAGTAACATCAGGTACGATGATATCATTTGTACAGTTGCATAAGTTGAAGTACATCATGTGTAGAGGGCCCCTTTCACTATATTTGTATTAGTCAAGAGGATTAGCAAAAATCGTGCATTTTCTGATAGAAATATAACCGGGAATATAACACTAGGCAGGCAGGCACTGGTATATGGACTATACCACCCATTCTTATTTTGGCTTATTTTCAATGTCTCGTCAGGGGAGGGCGGCCAAGAAATCCCAATTTCAGACGTCGCCATTGGTTTAACACGTAAAAGCAGCCTGCGTAAAAGCGAAATCTTGACGAAAAATTCTGAATTTTTTATATGTTGTCAAGGAATATTTTCGTATTCCAAAACCGTTGGAGTTGAAGAATCAACTCCACTGGAAAGGTTATTTCTGATTTTTTTTGGTATAATAACGAACGAGGACGAGGTCGTATGTAGGTCATGGGAACACCCATGACCGACCCACATCAAAGCACCTAAATTGGTTTGTGGTTTGCATTCCGTATTGCTGTAATTTCTGTTGACATTTTTGGTGAATTGCTGTAATGAATGAGGATTGGCCGCCACGCCTGTGTCGCATATACGATATTAATTTCGTAGAGGCTTATTAAGGGAGGTAATCCCCTACCGGAGGTCAAGACTCATCATCAAAATAGATCACTGTAAAGCCTCTTGTCATGTGCATCTGAAAATGATGGTTGTGAAAATTTGTAACCTTTGTGGAGGTCAACAGGGGTTCATTTAGAGGTCATCTAGAGGTCATCTGAGGTCAAATTATGGAAAATAAAAACACGGTATTCCTCCTTGAACTATGACTAAAATCATAAAATTTTGTCAAATTGGTATCAAGTGAAAGAGAATAAATTTTTCTATCATGTGAAACCAATTTGAGGATGATAATGCAAAATGGATTTCCAAACTTGGAAACAAAAAAAAAGGCATTTTGTCATTTTTTTGCTCATTTTTGGGCAAAATTTGAATTTTGAAGATTACGTTTTTACTCATCATGATAACTTGCTCTTTGGGGAGTTAATGGTATTTTCCAAAAAAACTGCCCCCCATTCTAATGTCCATATATAGAATACAAATTTCATAGGAATACCCCAGCACATTTTAAAGTTATATGTGTCAAAGGTCAATGACCTTAAATCCAAGGAAAGAAAAAACAAGCCTTGTTTCAGGTCCCGGTTTCAGCATTGGCGGCCACCTACCATGTAAATATATGCATCAGTCTTGTCGAATTAGGCGTCAGATTAGAGATAATACACTTTTTTTCATCATGTGAAATCAATTTTGGTGTTTTTAATTTAGTTATTTTATTTTCAAATTCTGAGCAAAAAAAAGGGTCTTTTGTGACATGTTTGTGCTCATTTTTGGCAAAAATTTGAATTTGACGAGATTATGTTTATACTCATCATGGAAATTTGCTCTTGGGGGTTAACTGGTATTTCCCCAAAACGGCCCCATTATTACGGTCCATAAAGCTAAATATTTTCATCGGAATACACAAGCACAATTTAAAGTTAATATGTGTCCCAAAGGTCAATGACCTTTAATACAAGAAAAGAAAAACCCGCCTTTTTCAGGTCAGGTTAGATTAGGAGGCATTACCTGTATATATGCATCTTCTTGTCGAATTAGGTGTCATAAGAGATAATACATTTTTCTATCATGTGAATTCAATTTCGAGGGGCTTACCACAATTAATTTTCAAATTCTGAGCAAAAAGGTATTTTTGTTACATTTTTTGCTCATTTTTGGGCAAAATTTGAATTTTGAAGATTATGTTATACTCATCATGGAAATTTGCTCTTTGGGGGTTTAACTGGTATTTTTTCCCCAAAACGGCCCCCATATACTTTCCATAAAAATAGGCAGCAATCTTTCATAGGATACACATCACATTTTAAAGTTACTATGTGTCAAAGGTCAATGCCTTAAAGCCAAGATAACCGCCTTTTAGGTCAGGGTTCAGATTAGGAGGCTACCAGGTACATATATGCACATTCTTGTCGATTAGGTGTCATATTAAAGAGAATACATTTTTCTATCATGTGAAATCATTCAATGGGATTATGGAAAAGTGTTCAAATTTTGGGCAAAAAAGGGCATTTTTGTCATTTTTTTCTTCATTTTTGGGCAAACTTTAAATTGAAGATTATGTTTGTGTACTCATCAAAAATTGATACTATGCGCTTTGGGTAGTTCCAATGGTATTTCCCCAAAATATGTGTCCCATAGTGTGTATATACTATACACGGATGTGTACATATAGGCCTATGCATCATTCTTGTCGATTAGGTGTCATATTAAATAAATACATTTTTTCTATCATGTGAAATCATTTCAATGGGATTATGCAAAATGTTTTATCACCAATTTTGTTTTGCATCTATATCAATGAATTAGCAAAAATTTTACAGGCCCATAATGTCGGTGCCCGCATCTTTGATGTTAAGATTAGCTGTCTTTTCTGGGCTGACGATGTGTTTTGTCTTAATTGCTGATAACGATAAAGTTTACATCTATGCTTGATATTGCTGGGGAATTTTCACGCAAAGGAAAATTAGATTTTAACTTCAGTACCACATGTTCCTTGTCATTGGTAAAAATCTTAACAATACACAAAAGTTTTGGAAAACCTTGGCGACAGCCACATAACCGAAGTTGATACTTATCAATTATTAGGTTTTAGCAAATCTCCAGAAGAAACTTTTCACGACCATGCTCATGTAAATGATTTATTAAGGAAAGGTAAATATATAGGATACATCATTAAGTCTCATCATTAATAACCACGATGACTTTAACAGAGTTTATTATGGTAATGCGCTTTGGAAGACTTTAGCGCTTCATCAATTAACTATGGCGTGTTCGGTCTCCACTTACAGCGAAAGTGACTACAAAAAAGTTGGAAGGACAACTTCAACTCAAATGGCCAGGTATTATTTTTAAAGCATCAAGAAAACACCAGACAGTTGCTATTACTGTGATTTGGGTTGGGATGCATGACAAATATTCACAGTCATAACAAAACAAGTACTGGCCAGGCTGGTCAACTTAGAGTCTCGTCGATGGCCTAAGCTCCTTTTTAATGCAATTTATGTTATTCACGATCGCCCGCCATAGATCAAGGTGGGGAAGTGGCTTAATGAATGTTAAAAGTATTCTTTGTCGTTGTGGTATTCTTGACCATTGTGTTTTCACTTGCTCGTCCATCCAATCCCCTCTGGTTCAAGAGTTTTGAAAACATTAATCGCCTAAAGGCAGTACTGATGTGTACGAATAAACTGTAAAACACATAGTCTTTTAAAAAAGACAACCATCGTTAGCGGGGATGTTAGATACGTAATAGTTAGTGTAATACTTAAGATCATAGGAAATCCACAGTATGTATTTCAGACATCAACGCATACTCATGCATCAACCTTTAATTTTGAAATAGCACTGGTTTGGAAATGCCCAGCCTTTATACAGCCATATCCATTTCATAGGTGAGTGCCCTCTTTTATGATTGTTAATCAATGTGGAACCAACATTGTTGGTAGTTTATCAATCAAATAGATTCTAAATAGTTTAACACAGTCCATTGCACCGAGATTACAAAATTCAAACTTACAGGAAACAGGTTTTAAAACAATGCTTGTCACTATGAGGCAATGAAGTATCAACTCCTATGGCACAGTTCAATAGCTTACATTCACAAGTGTATTTAGAAAAACCACCCCTGAGTGTTTTGTATAATATATGATACCTAGAATACACAAGATCAGTTCATGTCAATGCAGACAAGTACATTCCCACGGAACTGTGCCCTTGGTTGATGAGCATATTGTAACTCATAGTGTGTGCTATTTGGGCATTGTAAACATAATGTACTCTCAAAACCATGGGTCATGCATCCATTATGTCAATGAACTGAGAAGTTATCTTACTGTGATGGGTGGGCTGTCATCCAATCAAAGTTTGTTTCTAGCTGATTAGGAAATGTAAAAAGAATTTACACCTACGTAGGCACCCACATACCAGTCCTTACTCTTAAAATAATTGGTACCAGAGGACTTTGCACTGCTACAGAGACAACCACCCAACTCTGGCAGGACTGTGATATTCTGCTAATCATTTGCTTGCTACACATATGCTAGGGTAACTTGCAATGTAGTGGCTTTTATCTACTCCGATTTTAGACCATCTTCGATGGAAAAATCATCCCTGCGTGATTACGTTTGTTTTAAAGCCAACCAAGCTTTGAGAGCTATCTGCTTGATAAATTAATTTCTATGGTACCAGCCTCAAGTTTAAAGCTAGATCAAATACACTTCCTCTTGAGGGAAAAATTTGTTCATGGGATGTCAGCAATACAGGTGTCTGTAAGTTGTGTCATGATGGTCACGAGGATGTCAAGCACTTCTTGTTTTTGTGTCGGGGCATTAATGTCAGGATTGACAAATTTAAAAATCTTGAGCATATTTTGAATGATTCTGGCATTCTGATTTTGTTTGGAGTTTTTTCATCTCTGGTAATATTGATGTCAAATTATACCTTGTACTAGGAGGTGATTGTTTCAATTTTCCCCATGCTCCCAAGTGACCTAGTTGATCTTACTAACAAAATATTTGATGATTTTTGTAAATCATTTCTGAAAGATGCATGGCATGTTAGAAATCGCTTGAAGTCAGGTCCACACAATTAATATGCCGTTTATGTGTATATTTTAACTTGATTTTTGTGACCTTTCAAGTTTTGTAAATGTAATACGTCTATAAATTGCTTATGTTTTGTTTAAATGCTCTATTTTTTGTACTTAAGTACATGCCGCATCCAGTGATCAGTTGTTGCATGTTGGTGTGCATCTGCCTTCGGGATTCTTTTCAGAGGCACACCGGATGCAACACCAAAGACTGGATGAGACAGTTTTGATAGATTGTACGCCTTATTTTGCTGTACAACTGTTTTATAGACTTCATATTGTTTTATTTAATTTTTGTTGTGTGTGTATGAATGAGCAAGGAGTGTGTGTGTGTGTGCGTGTGTGTGGGTGTGATTGTATAGACCCTTTGTGTCAGTGTGTGTGTGTGTTTGTGATTGTATGTGTGTGTGTGGTGAGGTGGGTACCGGGTGTGTGCGCGCGTGTATGTGGGTGTATATGTGTGGGTGCGAGAGTATTTTGATTTGGGTTTTTGGCCTGTTGTATAATGACTTTATTTCTTTCTTAATATATTTTTGTTTTGTAATTATGTCTGAACGCACCGCCGGGTAGGCGTGTGCCACTGTTATAAAAGTGTATGTTCAAATAAATAAATAGTAGCACATGACTAAAATTTTTCAGGTCCGGGTTCAGATTAGAGGGAGGCCTACCATGTCATATATGCACCTTCTGTTGAATAGGTGTTATTATTGCATAAGAATAAGTATCTATCATTTGATTATCAAAAATTTAGAGGGTTATTGGCATGTTTTGTCGTTTTAGTTCATGTTGAACAAAAAATTGGATTTTGAAGATTAAAACTTTACACGCATTAAGCAATAATAGTATGTTGTTTTGAAGAGTGCCCCCCATGTTAAAAATGTTTGAGATGTACATGGTTGCATTGGTAACTGGCTAGTAAACTATTACCTGGTGACTGGTTTAGCTCGAAAATGCTCTCGGTGTCGCAAATGAAGGAATTTTGGAATAGATAATTAATATCGGAGATCTCCGATAATTATAATTCAACGGCTGCTGGAAAATGGCTTCCAATATAATAAGCCTGGAAATAGGGCCATGTACGTGTGTACGCTCATCCAGTAGTGTTTTATTGGTTCAGGCAAGTCCAAGTTAGAGGTCAATATGGCACGATTTCATCATGACGACATAAACTTAGTATTTACAGCTCTGCCGTTAAGTACAATCTGGGATCCCCAATTCTAATTACAAAATCGAGTGTTTTATGAAAAATACACATTTTGAGCAATGCTCGTTCGCAGGTGTAGTTGTCCTAGACAATACAACGTAACTGTTGCAAAATATCAACTTTTGAAAATCGGGGTCCCTTCCAAAAATAGCGTCCGCCAATTATGGCTTTAAAATTTGAAAGATCAAAAGCGTGGAAAACTGTATCATCCAGAGTGCTCATGATCATACCAACAATTGACACCAATTTTGTCAAGATTGAAGATTTTGAAAATTGGGCCCTGGTAACCATTAGATTGAAGACAATAAAGTCCATGGTAAAACAAGGTTGGGTAAAGGTAACAAACCTATCAACAAAAGTGTAAGCCCAAAACTGAAACTATACTCATGTTTTTCTTAATCAAACCCTTTTAGAAAGAGTTATGATCAAAACAAAACAAATGGGCGTCGTTCTGGATGACCGACACCTCACGTAACACCAATGGCGGTGCCAAATTGTGTAAAACGTTTTCTATAGCGTGTGAACGCCGCAAATATGATGAGTGGCGATTATCAGTATTGAAATACGGTTTTACACAACTTTGGCACTCGACGGACCCTCTAATGCCGAACGTGTTTTTTCAATGGCAGCCACTTTTGGGACAAAAGGAGCAATTTTTGTTCTTGCAACATAAAGTTATTGAATAATAATGTATAACTGAAAAGCTCGATGAGAGTTTCAATTATGTAGATGAAGATGGACACACCTATATTGGTTGCCATGGAAACGGGTCGTTCGGGATTACCCCAAAAAAGGTGAGTTATCGTAATTCGTGCCTTTCATAATTCGTCATGGACGTGCCCGTTATACATGATTTTATTGTAAGGCACCCTAGTTCTGTTAAACTATTACCCCCTTTCTCTCTCTTCTTGTAGATCTGATATGTCATCCAGAAATATATGATCTGAATATTCTTTTCACTAAAACGTGCTTTTTGTAATTCTTGCGAGAATGTGCGAGATTTCCATAGTGGTCAGTTTACACATTTGAATTAGTCCCAATGGCAGCTAACACCATAGGGTGGTAACACGGTCTCCCTCCTTCGAAATATAGCGAAACGCTGGCGTTCGGATTAACCCCGCGTCGGGATTACCCGACTTTCCCCAATGACCAACACCTTAGCACTTTTCACCCATTATCTTGTACCGAACATCACAATAAGCATAACTATATATTTTATGATTCCTGTGATGAGACGAATCATTTGAGATACTTTTTTCACACTAAATTGAACCACTGTGTATGCTAATCCTTCTTAATCCAAGATGGCCGCCAAAACGGACCCCGGGGGGACATATTTGATTTTGGTAACATCTGTCCAGGTACAGACCATGTGACCTTGTTTAACCATATATGTATTGTTTTTCACCGGTTCACCAGTTTTTCCTATACCGAATCTGAATCCGAGGTGCCAAACGACAAACTTTGAGCATTTTAAAGAAAGCACAAATAAAAATGGGCCACCCAAAATATTACTCTAAAGTTGTAATTTTTTTGCCTGTCCAGTCAAAACACCTATTGTGACCAATAAACATATGATTCATTAACCACCTGATTAAGAGATTCAATATGGCCGCCAATACAACAAAGCATCTGATATTTATCTGCTTTTGACCGTAGAATGGGAACTTGGTATATATACCAATGCTTTAGTAATCAATATATTAATTGAAACCATTATGAATACCTTTCAACAATTTGATAATCAATCAAATCAATAAACCATTCAAGATGGCTCAAAAATGGCAAAATTCATTACTACATATAGCCAAGAGCTGCCATGTTTGTGTATATAACTGTAACTGATTTAGAGCAATTAAATATCATAACATACTCAAAATGATATATATCTGCAAGATGGCATCTAATGGCTGCAAATGTCAATCGGTAAAGGTCAGTAATTCATTCACGCAGTGGGCTAAAATATGTATTTTGTGATTTTTAGTTGGATTATTAATTCCAAAAATTCCAGTAAGGCTATCTTAAGTGCCACTGAGTAGTTAAGTTATTCACCAAATATCCCAATATGGATGCCAACGGACGCCCAAAAACCTACCAAAAAACAAAGAAACATATATCTCTAGACTATAAGTGATCGGATTTTTCGCCGCTGCCATTTTCAGCCTATTGGACACCCATCTTGAATGGCATCTTATATGTATCGATTCCTCTGATTACCTAATGATGTGAACATTGATCAGATTGACTTACATGGATATACACAAACATTGCTGTACAAGGTTAGACACACTGAGCTATCACTTATAGCCATCTTAGAGTATAACAAGCCATCTTGGATCCTATGGAATTTATCATCACATTTTTCAAAATATATCTTATGGTTTCAATTAATTTCTTGACTGCCATAACACCATGATAGATACCAACTTACCAACCTGCAGTCAAATGTAGATCACCATCAGACACGTTATTGTATTGACGGCCATATTGAATTAATTGATTACGTGGTTACAGAATCATATGTTAATTGGTCACAATGAATGTTTTTAACAAGGCAGGCTGAAAAATTAAACTTTTGAGTGAACAACAGATGAATGGTTTGTTTTTTGATGGCCATTTTGATTGTTTGCGTTTCTACAAAAATGCTCAAGGTTGCTCATCTGGCATCCATCGGATTCAGAATCAGCATAAAAAACTGGTCTAGATACCGTTGAAAAACATTATATCTAATAAAACAAGGTTGATATTAGTTATCAATGAATCTGTAGCCTGGACTAATCAGAATTCTTGAGGAAGATGGCATAGTTGTTCTAAAAATCATGTTAGAATTTAGTTTTAAGGGGGTGCATGGGAACCCCTATAATCTGCTAGACTTATTTTAGTACCGCGATGCAGTATTTTGAGTTCGTCAATTTGCTTCCAAATGATAGTCTAGGACATTAGAAGAATAGAGATACATTTTACACATAAAAATAACATACTCAAAAACAGATAGGGACATTGGTATGAGGATAAAGACATCCAGGTAATTTGTGGGCCAACTTTTAAGTTTTCCATAAATTTAATCAACAAATGTGTATATTACATGAATAATTTTGACTCGTACTCACTGATATTAAAACCACAAAGGTTATAGACCGATCAAACAGTGTGCATAGCGTGGGAAACATGCATACGGCGTGCGTGTTCTTGTGTTAAACGCCATTTTCGTCGTCTGCTGATTTAACGTCGCCGGCGACGTTAAATTATAAAATCGTTCTGTTTACCCATAAGGAAGCTGATTTGGTCTTAATCATTTCGGGTGAGGGCTTTTGTATTTAAAAGCCTTACAACCATGCAAAAATATCGATTTTGAAAAATCTTGAGGGCGCACTATTTTTCAAATGTGCCAGTGTCTCTTTAACTTCACTGTGGTATTCTGGGTAGAGACTCCAATTCTGGCCCCGAAACTCATCACAACGTAGATGCGGTAAAGTATGAACGGACTACGCAAATGCAGATTGCAATGAAATATCAGGATCGCCAATTGAAGTACAAAATAGTGAATAGCTACTCTACGAGATAATGCAAATGGTTATGGTTGTGGACCATGGGGCAACAATCGCAAACCTGCCAATTGCCTGCACCGATGTTTTTGATAACAATGTACTTGAAGAAAGAAGATAGTGCGCCCGTCTGACACTACTTCATAAAGCACACCACCAGTTGGCTTCCATTGACTCGAGCAAATTCAGATTGGACACAGGGGACAGAAGATAATAAGGCTTTTCACACTGAGCCGGTGATCGATCGACTTTTGCGATCGATCGCTATCTCGAGACTTCAAACCAACCACCAAATTCATTAAAATACTTCGCCAACTCTGACACACATATCGCTGTTGTGCTCGTCTAGTATTCAGAAAACGGCTGCACTAGTCTTCAAAAACGGCGATCGATCGCAAAAGTCGATCGATCGCCAGCTCAGTGTGAAAAGCCTTAATGGGGCAATCTACACGGCAGCGCAGATCCAGATCGGATCCAGATCGGATCCAGATCTCGCATCCAGTTTGCATCTACACGGGCAACGGCCAAACTTGATCCAGATCACAGATTTCTATTTATAACACTAGATAGCAAACGCCAGCTCAAAAGCCGTAACCTTCTTTTCCCGCAGCGCGTACTTATTTCCATAGCGTGGTGTACCAATTTATTCATATATTCCCTGATTTACATAGCGTGGTGTACCAATTTATTCATATATTCACGCATTTGCATAGAACGATGTACCGTTTCCAGGCCAACAGGTTACGGCGCATGCGAGTACGCTTGCGAGTTTCGAATGGATACCGTAATGAATATTTATAATTTTCAAAACACGGTTACGGTGGCCGCCTATTCTTCAACGCGGGCGTACACGACTCTCTTTTATTAATATCTATGATCCAGATCTGCAACGCGTACATGGTGTGTATACGCTTGGTTAGTGTCGCTGCACTTTAAGCGCGTACTTTTAGGTTACGCATAAAGTATTCCTCGATCACCAAGGTTACTCGTAGCATTTGTACACTTTACGCTTCGAAAGGGCATTGTACTTTCGCACTCATTGCGCCGTGTAGAGTTCTGGATCTGCGCTCCGTGTAGATTGCCCCATGAAGATACACAAGGCAAACCCTTGCACTCTCTTTAAACGTCCGCATATGGCAAGCGCAATGCTCAAAATGTAGAAAAACTAAGTTTATCACCGATAAACTTAGTTTTTCTGAGTTTTTTTCAAGTGATAAACTTAGTTTTTCTAATTTGCTGAGCATTCGGGCTTACGTGTTTGAAAAACTTAGTTTTAGCTGATAAACTTAGTTTATCAAAAAAACAGTTTATTTGTGAAAAACTAAGTTCTCTCGTGCAATGCTCAATATATTTGAAAACTTAGTTTTTCTAGTGAAAAACTTAATTTATCAGAAAAACAAAGTTTATCTGTGATAAACTGTTTTTGCACGCGCAATGCATAAAATATTTGATAAACTAAGTTTTTCAAGTGATACTCTTATTTTTTCACCAGAAAAACTGTTTATCACTAAAAATATGTTTTTGCACGTGCACTGCTCAAATATTTGATAAACTAAGTTTATCTCAGAAAAACAGTTTATCAACTGTTAAATTTAGTTTTTCTCGCGCAATGCTCAAACTTATTTATCAAGTGAAAAATTTAGTTTATCAAGTGAAAAACTTAGTTTATCAAGTGAAAAACTTAGTTTATCACGCGCAATGCTCAAGATATTAGTTTATCAACTGATAAACTTAGTTTAAATAATAATAATAATGTGTATTTTTAACGCGCGACATTCCCAGTTTAATAAAGTGAAAAACATAGTTTATCTCGCTAAATGCTCACAATATTTGATAAACTTAGTTTATCTCAGAAAAACAGAGTTTATCAACTGATCAACTTAATTTTCTTGCGCAATGCTCAAGATATTTCATAAACTTAGTTTATCAGCTGATAAACTTAGTTTAAAAAGTGAAAAGTTTATCTCGTGCAATGCTCAAAATATTTCATAAACTTAGTTTATCAGTAAACAGATTTATATCTGTGATAAACTATGTTTTTGTACGCGCAATGCTCAACATACTTGATAACTGTTTTTCAAGTGATAAACTTAGTTTTTCACTAGAAAAACTATGTTTATCACTGAAAAACAATGTTTTTGCACGCGAAATGCTCAAAATATTTGATAAACTAAGTTTTTCAAGCGATAACTAATCATTAAACTCTGCTTATCTGACTGAAAACTGTTTTTCGCAGATAAACTAAGTTTTTTCAATTTAATAAGTAGAGTTTCAGAAAAAAACAAGTTTTTCACTTGATATACTTAGTTTATCTAGAAAAACAAAGTTTAACACTTGAAGAACTCAGTTTATAGGGCCCTTGCACAGAGCTAAATTATGTTGAATGGACTTTTTGTTTGTCCTCCAGATCAGCCAAGCATGAGAAGAATACAATACATGCACCTGGTTCACCTGAACATTTCAGTTATTTCTGCAGGTGATTCCTTTGTATTCTCTGCATGCTTGGGTTGTTCTGGAGGCAGGTCTGGCCAAGATAACCTATTGACCTGCCGTGCAAGCGCCCTATATCAGAAAAACTAAGTTTATCATTTGATAAACTTTTCTATATTTTGAGCATTGCGCTTGCCATACCCGCAACCAAACAAAGATTGTTACAGATTCTTATTTTTACCAAAAACTGTTGCACAATGGAATTACCTCCCAGCCACTTTTTGGGAATCGCCAACTTAGATCTGTCTTTAAAGCTATAAGAACTCTCGCTAGGCTACCAGTGGACTTTACAATAATAGGCTAGTTGGTCTTGACGTTTGACTCCATGATTGCGTTCTGTGCGGGATATCCTGTAGTGTATTTGCAGAGGTACAAAACGATACGAAACCTATGGCGTTCTTTAGATGGGAATTTTGTTTTAGGACCAGGGCGAAGAGCGAATCCTGCGTTCCTGTTTAGGGCCGGAGCGAAGAGCGAAGGACCGTTCCGTTTTAGGAGGTCCGGATGATATAAACGGAAATAAACCTAAATATTCACATGCGCTTCGCTTCGCTCCGGTCCTAAAAACAATTTCCCATCTAATAAAACGCCATAGAAATCGGCCTACATTACAATGCAGTTTGAACATTCATTCATGTGTCGAAGATATGTAGTCGTATCCAGACGAGGCCCAACAACTTGTTTCCACACCCAGGGGATAGCTGTGATGATGGGACTGTGAGACGCAAATCTATTTTCGCGGCAATGGTCGCTTTTTCTTGTCTGAGATTTACGATTCTTATACACAAAGAGGTTCTATATAGATAGAGAGGCAAAACGTTACGTAATCTTTAGAATTCACCGTCTCGCATGGTTTTCCGACCAACAAAGAAAAACTTAGAGTAACCAACATAGAAAGCAATGGCTGCCTCCGCTTCTTCCACAAATACTGTTGGTGCAGCTTTGCATATACACTAATCGGTAGTGATACAAATAATGTATGTGTTAGAGGTGGCCAGGTGTTAAAGTAATAGTGTACCTGGATCATGTGCTCAGAAATTTTTCTCATAATAATGCAATGCGCGCTTAGGTGAAAAGATGTATCATTGAGGGCGGTTTATTTAAATCAAGACACTGATGTGTCATTTCATTTCGTTGTGTGGCCAGGGCGTAGGACAAAATTTAACCACCCAATAGCACCCCAACCCCAAAACAAAACAACTGCTATTTTGGCGGATTGTTGTATCGAATTGAATTATGTGTGTATACAAGGACCCAAACTGATAATTATTCCGTGCAATATTCAAAAATTGCAGCGCCCAGACCGGACGACTGGTTTTGAATGGCGTTTCAACCCCATGGGCTTATACAGGAGCAGGACTATTTTAAGTAACGTATATCTAACAATCAGTGGCATCAAAAGGAAAGCTGTATTTTAATAGCTTTAATTTGCTGCAAAGATCATCCCATGGTTAGACATAGGGACGAGTTACATTCTATTGAATCAAGCAGTCCAATTTGTACCCTGTCCACGGATTCCCATTTCAATGCACGGCGGACAACGAAGCAAATCAATGCACAAAATGATGAGGGAAGGGAGTAATGCTCGTATTAAATCATGGAAGAAAGAGATAGAAGGAAGCACATCGACTTCCACAATCCGATTTTAATCTGTTTATCCATTCACCCGCACAAAAGGAAGGGATTCAACAGCGACCCTTTGATCATAATCCCTCTGCCGCAATTGATGATCGGTGAGCAATCATTACTGTAGATTTTTTTGAAAACTACAGGGTGAGTCAAAAAGATTTACACTAGATTTCAGAAAAATATTACAAATATTTAGCAAGTTTAAGATTTGGTTTTATACATGAAAACAATAGCTCATATCCACAGTCATTGGTAAAAAAATCGAAAGTTTACCTTTTCGCATATTGTAGATATGGTAAATTAACGGAAAGCCGCCCAAAAACCATATTGACCACGGTTGTACAATTATTCACTGCCATTTGAAAACACGGAACATTTAGTTCGAATTTCCCAAGAAAAATCGAAGACCATGTAGAATTTTTTTGTCAAAAATGGTTCCTTTTATACCACCTGAAACCGTTATACAGAAAAACGTATTTTTGTTTCAAATCCTTATTATTAAACACGGATATCAAATTTTCACAGACGCCTACTAAAGTCTGTTGAAGAGACTATTTGAACAATAGCAGTCATAACAATAACCCAGCGGGATGTTGTCGGCTGCTGTGGACTCACCCTGTATGTCCGAACACGTAAAAGTGTAAAAGTATATTGCATATTACAACATGTTCCGGTTGTCTCCGGTGTGTATTTGTTGTTGTTTTCGTTATATAAGAAGTTAATGTACATCGTTATGCGTTCAGCTTTACTGCCCAAGACTGCCCAGTGTGAAAAATAAAGGACGAAAGTTTGACTAAATTTGAACGTTGGACCCGGGCGGCCGTCTTGGATTTTCGTTGGGCACCTTTCCTCAAAGGTTGTCACTGTGTTTGTTTCTTTGTATTGTATGTTTTCATTCAATTCTTCCACAAACTGACATATTTATCACGGCAAGTTACATTATTTTTCAAATGATTTCTAAGAGCGATTAGGGCGAAAAAATGTATAGGGATTCATCCATTCTAAATTGTGACTGCATTTTGTGGTGTTAAACATCGTCAAATTTATTCTGCACTCAGTAAATAGCCCGACTGCCTTCAGGAGCCTGATTTACTTCCCCGAATGCTGTTCATTTCAATGTGAATCCGTGGACAAAGTAGTGGACAAAGGATTTTTCTGCTAAAATTGGTTTTCTTGCGGTTTTGGATTCAATAGGGACCAGAAAATGATGAATTTCAAATTTTCAGACTGCTTTCCCTTCTTCAAAAGGGGGAAATCTTAGTACAGGGGAAAATTTCAAATAGAGTCAAATTGTGTTTTAATGTACACTATTACGTGTTTGTCTCCAAGGATTGGAAAAAAATATATACCTGCCAAGGTTCCAGCCCTTAGTTAAAATGGTATAGCCCCATAACAGTTCAAGGTCATCCTGTGGTAAAATTTTTTTTTCGTATTGTCTCATAGGATTCAAAAATGTACTTTTTCACAGTGACACCACACATTGATGGAAAATTAAGGGGGGTATGGGGTCTGACTTTGGTAAAAAATTGTTCCATTTACGAAAATGAGATAATGCAATGGCTTAATTGTGTAGACTGTAATCTACAAAATGCTTTTTATTCGACCGCAATCGGACATTCGGTTCCCGAGATATGGCTGATCAAAGTGAAGCAGTGTACGCGAAATTTGCCCAAAACGCATAGTCTCCTATACTTTATCATGTGAAAAATTTAAATGGGTTATATTTAAGATATTTGAAAAGATATTATTTATACGCCATTTAACGTATTTATTTTGGCTAAGTCGAAGTAAATAAATACTCATATTATTTTGTCCATAATTTAAAGTAATTAAATGTACTGGGTAAGTGATTTTTTATGTATTTTATTGTTTTCTCACCCTGCGATATTTAAGAAAATTATATAAAAAATTAATTACAGGACAATGGATGCACCGATTTACGATGATCTTCATTAATAATTATGATAATTCAGTTATAAAATGAAAAATTTAAAAAAAAAATCATATTTCACATCAAAAGCGCCCTCAATTTTGTCTAAATGTTTCGACGTCTTTAACTCGTTTCGTTAAAAGACGAAACAACCGAAACGAAAAACGGAACGTCACGGCCCCCGGGTTTCGTAACTAGAGAACGCCTACATGCTATGCAAATGAAAGCCCGATTTCAAAAGGTGTTCCAAATCAACTTACGCCATGAAATATGTGATTGGTCGATTGCCGGTTGCCATGGCAACGGTATTAAAAATCCGGCTTCATGGTTCACTGCGTATTTACCCCTGCACATGGCCACCCCGTTTTGTCCCGTCGCTATTATATTCTAGGGGTTAGCCCAAGTAGAGGCCTTACGTGGTACATGGCAACAGAGCAAAATTGACATGTATGTTTCAAACTGTGACATGGCTACCAGTATACGCTTGTGTAACATGTATATACCACTTATTTTAGGGAAAAGTAAAGGAAAAATCACTTCAAAGTTCACTGCTTCAGACATACCCTAAATGACAAAATATAATTAAAGGGTCTATCATGGTGTAGACGTCTCGTAGACGTCTAAGGTCAGAAAATACTTTACCCAAACACAAATAAATGAGCCGTGTGCACAATGATCTAAATTTATAATAATAAACAGTTTTAATTGATCTTTACTTGATTGGTTCAAGAATGTTGTATGTCCCAAAACAAAATTAACATATAATACACACTTTTAAGATTTTATACTTATTAAAGATTTCTAGGTATCCTATGTTGACGCGTTGCAGTTCGACGACGCTAGTCATACAGCGAAGACTCAAAATGACAGTATGCAAAGTTCACATAAATTAATTCTTCAGGTAGTATATTCCATGGGAATCTTCTCAGTCTGGAAGATAACTTTTGTCCAGCAGTTCAAGACGAGACGACAAGGTTAAATTAAGGCCCTCGACGGACATAATCACGTATATCATGCCAAGATAATCACCACGATTCTATCTGCCACCAATTGGAATCCTATTTTGATTCCCAGCACTTTCGGCTTCAAAGACGACAAGTAGACTAATTTATAGCCCTCTGCTCACGTGGAATTATAAATCTGGCAATGTGTTGTGGAGCCATATCTACCATTATTGTAGATAAAACTGCTATAACAATAATTGCCATAGTGAGTGCAAATGCTGACGGCGAGACTTAGCTCAAAATCTCAAATTATACGGGACTTCACAAGATTCCAGTATAAAATAGATATTACCTCCATGAACATGCATAAACATAACCCGGCACTAGCTGACCAATGGAAATCCACATAAATTACTACATCTGAACACATCACTTGCCATATATAACTTTGTGGGGGAATTCCCTGATCTTACAATGTTTTGGTAAAAAAGTTGACTCGTTCTAGGTTAAGATTCTTGGGGAATTCCCACTTCCCCTAGGTGCAATCTAAACAGCGTGCACTTTGCAATAAACCAAACTTTGGGATCCCCTTTTTCTTCCTTTATCATAAACAAAGTCTTTTCCCGTGAGAAATCTTTTCTCAAACAAAATGGAGAAAATAATATTTTAAAAGTTTAATCAGAAAAATGGAGGCTATAGTAAAATGGTCTATGGGGGGGCACAAAAACTTTCCCCCGACATGTGCAAATGGTTACTTTGCCTTTTTCTGCTTCATTATGACAAGAGGGAATCACTTGACACACTTTCAACAACATCTGGTGACCCAGGAGGACTTGAAACGTTATCGACCTGCCTACCTGTGTAACTATGGTAGAATCTAGACAAGCTATACCTCTTAAAACATAATCTCAAGAGAAAGGCGGATATATTGGTGTTTATTCTTAACGTGACATTTATATGGAATTTTCAAATTTACCCATTTGTAATAACGCCCCCCATGGCAGAAAGAGAAGCAGAGGTCGAAATTTGAGGCAAGGCCGAAGAGTCTAGAAAAGCCTTGTTATGTTACGTTCCCCGTATGCACATTCAACGTGGATTTTGAAATTTAATAGATGTGCACTAGTGATCTAAAAACCATTCGTATCTGGTACGTTACAAAAAATACTTGGTAAAAAATGTACAGGCAGTTAGTAAAAGAACCATTCTTGTTGATCATCCTTTCAAATAAAAAAATCAATTTCAATTTGATCCAAATCGGAGCTTATGTTGAGTAAAATATAGTGAAGATACTCTTTCAAAAAAAACTTTTGAAAAATGTTCACTTAGCGAAGTTATCAAGGGCGGAGGAGAACTCGTCATTGAACCGTACCGATATGCCTTTCAAATATAACAATTACATTGAACTGGGGTAATACAGGAAGAACTAGCATTTAAATCAAGTCCTACTAAAACGGACGCCACAATATACTATTTGTAAAGGTAATGAATGCCGAGAAAATGGGACGTGCAGTTAACAGGTCGGTCGATATGATATTACGGGGCGACTCATGGCTGCAACTCAACAGCCTTGTGGTGTGAATGGGAGTATGCCCCATGGCAAGCCCAGGAAATGGAGTTTCAATTTTGTTAACAATTCAGCGTGGTTGCGATGCGTTGATTTTCCCCCCAGCCCCTCTTGTCGGAGCGAAAATGTTTCTATTTCCTTTCACTATTTGTTATCAGAAATTTGCTTTATACTACAACTGGCTTGGAACTTTGTCTAATTTTAGACACCATTTATTAAACTATTTATTGTTAGTAATACAGTCAGGAACTAGCAAATTATGAACTCACTTTGCGCGTAAAATTCAAAATTGCAGTGGAACCCTTTTTCGTCCCCTCGCATTGTATTGGGGCATCTATAAATGTCTGTCGTGATTTAGAAACTTGGGGCCAATATGTATGCTGTGTAGCAGACGTCGGGCATCACTGATCAATCTCCTATTGAACGAGCTGCACGTAAAGTTTGCCTTGTGCAGTTCCTTAACGAAGAGGTTGCGGTATGCCTGATTTGGACCCGTCATTTTCTGACAAAATCAATTTTAGCATGAAAATCCTATACGGTGTTAGTTAGTATATACCATACGGCACTAAGCGACCATATAGACGAATTGATTCAAAATACTTAGCTTGCTATCTAACGAGTGCTGAATGATCTTTGTAGCATAAATTTAGCTATAAATAAGCGTTTTTTCCCATTGATACCATTATTGAAAATGTGTTATTTACCGATGTAAATGGTAGGCTCAATCAGGGTAATTGTCTCTCTGGTCACATAACGCTTGCCATCAGGCAATCGTGCAGGAACATTTTTTGGTTTGCTGTGCTGCGCATCACCTGTAGCTATTTGGCGCACTTCGTGTCAGCACTTTGTGATTTCCTCCTAACACTTCCACATTCATTGCAATTGTATTTTTTTTAACAAAATCTTGTTTCTCTTATAGTTGGTGTGACAAGAAGATGCATATCGTTAAAGAGAAAAATCTAAATTTTTCCTTAATTCTCTTTATGCGTCATATACGTTATAATTCAGAACGCAAAAGTAAAGTATGGAACATTAGAACAAATCCCATACCAGCCAGAAAATGTCTCAAAGATATAAAGGTTTATTTGTTCGTATAATTAGTGTCCCTTAGACCCGCATAGCCAAACACCGCATAGGCGGAACACCTGCCAAGCAGAAAATTAAAGTTAAAAACATGATCAGGTTGGAGGAGGTCGCAAGCAGCAAACAATTGTTTATCAAAACTCACAGGCTCCTTGTCACACTCGTGCGAATGCCTAAAGAACGCTGTGGTTTCAAGGGCTTATCGATTCAATCTGCCGTATCGAATACGGTTTGAGACTGAATCGTCATGGTTTTGTGAGTTTGATCGAAATCGGTTGAATTTCGACTCTCACCGACGATGATCTTTGTTTTAGTGTTACCTTACCGTTATTGTACATTTGCAATAGTTTCCATCGAAGGTTCCACAGAGGGCATTCAAAATCATGGTTAAACAACATATACGTTTGAAAGTTAATTGTTATCGTAAGAGACTGCTCATAATATAATTGGCAAGATGAGTCCTCAACAGAATGCAATGACAGTATTTAAATCTTTATCTCAGTATGTACCTTTCCTTTCGGAAATACATCCAATTATGTGGTCTATGTTTACAGATCACTGCGATTCAGATAATTTTGGTCAGTATTGTCTTTAGAATTTGACTCCTGGCTTAGTATGATATGTCATACGCAAATCCGCGAGGTCTGCTTATGTGAATTCACCTCATTGACCTCATTGGAGAAGTAGTCCTGGTGCGTGAGCCTATTGTAGTTCAGTATCTCACACTCTTTGCTACTTTGAAAATCATACACCCCAAAAAAGAGTCTTCAAAACGGGTGATGGATTGGCATCCCTTCCTAAAAATTCCTTATTAACGATGAAGTTTGTATGGATTTGCACATCATTTCAAAAAAATCTCATTAACGATGAAAGTTTGTAGGATTGCACAGGTCCGTATAATAATGTACCATCCCTGATTTTCATCTGTCTTCATCAGTGGCAAATTATCGAATATTTTAGGGTGATCAAATTGATGGGAAGGTTTTATTCTAATTTTCAACAGCTGTATCTAAAAGAAAGGCCTTGGAATTCTTCATTTTCAATGCAGGATTTGACTCATCTTGCATTATGAGATCATGACTGAGTAAATCTTTTGCAATTCTCCTTAACCTCCTGAGTACGGTAGACGTTTCATATAGACTCCCATTGATGCAAATGATATTACAATTGATTCCGTCATGCGCTGTCTGACGTTTTGGCAGTAGCGCTTGACGGAATAATGCAATACTTCCTTTGCATCTTGTGACTTCTATAATGAAACGGTCTACCCTGAGTGCTACCCGCCTTATCACTACCATTTTTATTGCTAATTACATATATATCCCATTTCAATACCCAGTTGAAATGTCCCTTCCTAATTTTAAGCTCCACCCCTTTTCAGTTATATCGCCATCGTACATGTTGCTATTGGCTAAAAAGGGGACACTCCATTTTGAACAGGCAGGTAGTACCCAAAGGGATAATCATTACCACTTGCATTTTTCTCAATTTTCCTTAAATACTTTAAGTGATATTTGGGCCTTTTCTTTTGGATATATTGTATAATATTCTGACCTAATATTGAACATATTTATTAATACACTATTCTTTTTTATTATCTATTGTTTATTTTAACATGTTTAAAAATTTCATACATTCTTTTATTGTCTTCCCCCGGCATAATGAAAATTTATTTATTTATAGCTATATAAGTATTCAGAGTTGTAAAATTTGTCTTCAAATTCATTAAATAATCGCTTGAACTGTTCCTTCACCGTGATGCCATTCTGCACACCTTGATTTCCACTCGCCTCCAACACCATCCTGATGTCTTCCTTGATTTCCGGTGGTTCTACTTCGGAATCGTATCGCTTGTACGGTTTACCGTTAGGGGTGATGAGGAATTTGTTGAAATTCCAGGTGATGTCTGTGGTTTTAATGGGAGTCCAGTAAAAGTTGGATGGGTCACCGATTTCTTCTTTGACCGGAGGACAGGAACTCTACAAAGAAAAAAAAAGGAACAGCGTGACAGCGATAATTTAATGGCGTGTTGCGTAAACGAATTAAATGAAACAATTCTCTTCTATTCTCAATCTGGCCAATTATCCGGGACTAATAGACAGGTACATCCTAGGTCATAACTAATTTCTTGCCACATATAAATAGTAGGGTTATAAACGAGAATCCCATTCTAGAAGCTTGGGGAAGAAGGTTTGAAGATGTTTTTCTATAGTTTGAATGATGCTGAATCAGAATTGTTGGGTCCAACCACTGGGAATTGTGGGGAACTTTGTAAAATAAGGGGGTAAAATTAGTACAGGGGTAAATTTGGAATCAAGTCAAATTGTGTTTAAATGTACACCAATGTATTTGTCTCATTATAAGGATTAAAAAAATGTATAGTTGTCTAGGTTCTGACCTTTAGTTAAACAGGTACAGCCCTATTAAGGTTCAAGGTCATCCTGGGTAAACGTTACCCAGTGCTCCGATTTTGTTGAAAATGGTGTGAAATTTCACCGGTTTCAACCAAATCTGAGCACTGGATTTTTTTGCCCCAGAATGACCTTGAACCTTATCAGGGCTGTAGCAGTGTAACTATAGTTGTCTAGCTTAACCTGAACCCGTAAGAAAATGTGTTCCTATGAAAGAGCTATTAGTGGTGCGCTCCCTTATAGAGCCATCATTTTTTCTCAAAATGGCGGCTTAAACGATATCAAGATGGTTGACATTTACGTAATAACAGTAATGTACACTATACTGTTTTGTTAAGGGGAGGACATTTTTAACCCGTCTGACTTATTTATTTTTAGCTTTTTAATCATTTACATAAATGCAAATTGACAAAAACTATCAGCACTTCAACATTTTATTGAGCCATATCCGTGGCACTTCAGAAACCGGACCTACTCCGGGCGGAAGCTTCATACAATCTGGAGGCCTTATGGCGTGACGCCATCCTTTTTACTCCAGGAATAGGGCGAACGCACCGTTCTACTTCGTGAACGTAAAATATTACAATTGAGCTTTACAGCTATTAATTGACGGTTTACCACCATTTAATATTATTTGGCATATGTTTGGATCAAAAGAGAAAGGAATGTCTTAAAAAGGATCTCAGTAAGTAAATTTGATTAATTTAAGAATTCTAGCTCTTAGTGCCCAAGTGGCAATACTGACTAAATGGGTTGACATCACCGCGGGATGTTGCCCGATGAGGTTACTTTTTGGAAACTTTTTTTAGAGCTTGATGCTAGGTGGGGTATCATGCTAAATTCAAAGTGCTTGTTCCGATTTATGTGTATTGGTTCCTTGGTTCTCTACTTGATATGAGAGCCTGACACTGTAATCCACCCCACAGTAACCACTGTAAGAAATTACAGCGTAATTTACAGTCAAATACTGTAAAAAACTACAGAATTTGACTGTAATTGGGAAATACAGCAAATACTGTAATTTTTATGTTCAGTTCAGGCCTATAATGACTCAATTTAAAAGTGGAGCCTTTATTGAATTATAATGAGCATCAAATATTATTATACACAATTATGAATTTTCAATTATACGATTAGTACTAATTGAACAGGAAAAAATAACTGTAAATTTTACAGGAAAATACTGGGTGCAATTCTGCCAACAAAATCCCGTAAAATTACCGTTTTAACAGGTTTTCGTTCAAATTTACTGTATAGTTTACAGTTTGATGTTATATAATTTACAACAATACTTAAATTTTATCAGTATATGCACCGTAAAATTTGTTGATAGGCCTACCAAGTTAGGTGTTCGTCATGCTTTTTAATTCTCCACACTTACACTCTCTGTACTAATTCACCAAATATATATGTTTTTTATATGTTTTTGGTTAAATGAATTTTTACAGTATGCTGTAATTTTTACTGTAATTTGTTGGCAGATTTCTGCCAGGATTTTCCTGTACAAATTTACAGTATTTTTTTCCAGTGTACCATGGGAAACCAAACTTGCGGTTTTGTGGTAGCTCAATAATGCATGTTGCCAAAGCCCGATTCAATTTGGCTAATATTGATGGTTAACCAACCACTAAAACGGCGGTTTTTTGTTTATACGTGGGAATGAAATGTTTAGGGCTTAAATTTCAGGACGACTATGGGAAAAATACTGCCCTTTCATCGACATCAAAATCGATACAACTTCCGGGTAAAACATGGGGGGGGGGGTCTCAAGACATCGGAAAACGCACCTTGTAATATGATGGGAGATGTTTGTAAACTTGTTATAATAAGGCAGCACGTTGTAAGCTTTATGTTGATACCCAAATTCGTTTTTAGTTGTACGAAAAATGTCCTGGCCCCTTTGCTACAAGAAATCCATCGACGAGCCTTATTGCACAAAATTGTCGGCCACTAAGAAATATAAATAGCAATCAAAATCCAATTTTTGACTACAAATGTGAATATTCCAGGGTAGCTATGCTTTAATTTTCCAGCTGTTTTTAAGAGAGAATCGTTAGCTATATATATAGTTAAAAGTACATTTCGGATCCCAGCATCCTTTTTGTTTTTATTGGTCACTAGATATCCCCGAGAAAAGGTTATTTTCCAAATTTCAGTTCAGTTGGTTTCTGAAATAGCATTTTAATTTTATGCGTAAATGTTTATATCACGCTGCCCCATAGGCCACTGTGTTGTATTCTGTCCCTTTAAGGACAGAAAATACAAATTACGAATTTTCTTTTCTTCTTTCTTCCAGAGCATACGAATTTGCACGCATAGGTTAGGCACACATACACTATTCTAATGCCTAACTGTTCAGATGATATAAAATACTCAACTTTTTTTTTAAGATTAGCTGGGGATGAGCCTGAAGGATCACGAAATGCCTAATAATTGTTATATAATTGTAATATACCCCATTTAGAGCACTAATTAATCCCCCACAATACCGATGAAATTGATACGTAATTTGTAAGAGGCCCTAAACGCTTTTTATAAGAGAAGAAATGTGATTAGACAAAAATCAGCATTGAAGATTTGTCAGTGCATGTTGCGTATGTTATGCATTAGTTACATTACAATCATACTTAAGAAAAATGTATTGAATGTTTTGTGGCGGCCATTTTGATTTTTGTCAATACATTTAAATTTTAATTTTTTAGTTTTTTGATTTTTTTAATATTTGTAATAAAAATGGAAATTCAGACGATTGTGTGCATTGTATGATGGAAATATACATTTTAGACGTTTTTTTTAGTCAGCATTGTTATTTTGGGGGCCGCCATTTTGTTTTACGTCAAATCAGGGGGGCTAAGAAGCTTATTTGAAAGAAAAGTGGTTTTTTATGCAATGTACTACACTAGTGAATATATGGCAGGAAACTGGTTTAGTCATGACTGCATCTGAACTGCTATATACAATAGGTCTCTTGATCAATATGGTTGTTTTCCTTTATATAGGGCCCACGTAATATGTAAAGAAAAATGGTGATCGTATTCTGAGTTTGAAAAAAGCTTATATGGCAAACATACACATACAACTAACACGCATCTGCTCATTGCACGTGATCGCATGCAGACACAAACCACACACAGTTATGTCGGCTTAGCCATCCGAATTCTAATTAGTAGTGCGCTATGTTACATTGTGATAATTATCCTTTGGAAGTGGTACAATGACCAAACAAATAGAATACATCATTGCCATATTTTACTTTCTCGGTACCGACTTTTGATCATGCTTGTCGTTAATGCTTATTTTTATTACCCCTTTTTACTGTGCAATATGGCCATACCTGTCAGGTATAACCCTGTGGTTTTTATGTGTACATAAAGTATACATCTGGTCTACAAGCCAAACACAGTCTTCATTTTCTCATATCCTGTTTATTTTATTCCCCAATTTTATAATGCATATAGGAGAATACGTTCAGTTTTTAAGTTTGTTTTTAAAAGAACACTTGTGTGTACATAAAAAATCTAGCCTACAACAACCACGTCCTTTCATTTCTATAGAAATGCTTATTTTTTGATTTTATTACCCACTATGCTCTGGCAATATATGGAGTAACGTATCGTATATTTGGATATTTTAGTTGGCCATCCTCCTGCGCCGTGCTCATATAAAGTATTCGCCAAACCTTTCTATACGTCGAACAAAACTAATATCGATTCATATAATTATTCAAAAAATTGAGATATATTCGTTTGTTGTTTTAAATATCTTGAAGCAATGTTACGTTTTCTTATCCTAAAAACACCCGAATTTGCTGTTATGTTCACTTTATGCAGGAGTTCAACACCAAGGTCTAGTCGATATAGGTTTACTCTTCCGGAGAGACAATCTTATTGTCGGGGAAACCTGATCTGATTCCCCTATGTTTAGAATATTATCCTATTGACTGGGTAATCCGTGCTATGTTATTTAGTAGGGGCAGGTGTTGGATTTTAAAAAATAGTAGCCGTTCAAGTAACCCTTTCAAACCCGTATATCTGACCCCGGATTCGACACCACTAATTTAAGATCTTGAAAAAGAGTTATCCGCGGCACCGCGGTGCACTACGGAATGTTGGTCAACGCAAGTTAGTGCTAAAAAGTTTGTTATAGTAGCTGAAAGATAACCTATCTGAGGCATTCTTAAATAGGCTATGTCTACTTGTTCAATTGTGTAAAATAAAAGCAAAATGTTATTCTTTTTAAAATAGAATCGAAATGATTCCCATAATTTTGGATCACTATCTTCGCCTGAGTCGTCTCGAGTACATATAGGCCAACAAGCCGATGGCAATCCGTCAATCACAATAAGCTTCTGTATTGAGTTACCAGTTCTATTATCGTTTGTTGATTCCAACATAAAAAGCAAAATATTTCCATCGTCCCTTTAAAATAGGGCGTTTTTGTAAATTTAGCCTTTTTGTTCATTAATGATTCTGTTTTGAAAAATTGATTAAATTCAAATTGTGCGTACAAGTGCATTGAAAGTAGTGCAGTGACACGTCATGTTTGCCCTTCCCGATATGGCGGACAAAATGTGTAACTTTTTCGAAATCGCCCGCCCTCTATCCATTTATAGAGGTCAGTTCGAACAATCCGTGATCAAATCTCGCGTAACGAGATTTTCCCGCACTTTGTCCTGATTACCCGAATCCGACGGCGACTATTTTCGCCCCTACGGCCGTGTGCGGCGCACTCACATCCGCCATGACTGTGGGGCACATCTTTTGCATTTCTCGTTATACCCAGCGTTTACGTTGTACGTGTTACCACAAGGCGATAATTTTGATCATTTCTGACGGCAAAAACCACACTATTTCTCACGTTCCCCATTTTGTATATCATCATGGGCGGGGCATCAGGAAAAAATGTAATTTCTTGGATGCACAAATAGCGATAAAAAGTTACAAAAATGGTAAAAATATTTTTAATGTTTTCTTATTTTATTAATTATTAATGAAACAATCATCGTATCATTTGAGTCTAAATACCACAATTGTAACGCGCGGTCATTTTCATCCTAACGACGTGTACTGGAAGCCAGGCGTGGCACTTCCATGCAACAATACTAATTTTGTTCAGATCTCCGAAATCGATCACATGGGCACGGAAGTGTCCTTTCTAGAACACCAACAACCCGCATCGGAAGATGTCACTTTTTCACAAATAGATCGGCGATCTTTGGGAACTATTCAATTTTTCACGTACACGGAATATATCAACATTCTATCTAATTGTTACTTTTGTCCTGGATTTATTAATTTTACGAACAATTATTTTTCTCACCCGGCTGTTATTACCAATTGTTTTAACACGTATTCTAACCATAGAGCGTTCATTTCTCATTCACGCAAAGTGGGCGAGATGAACCTTCCAATTTTTAACACAACCGTAAAGACACGTGCCCTGGAATTCCAGTTTTAGGCCAGTCCTGACTATACAGGAAACCTTTCCGATGGTTTTTTTTGACATTGGTGGTCGGCAACGAAATGAAATGAGGGGGATTCTTAAATGTGAAATGCAAGATTGATAATGACTCGTCTGACACTGGTCCCCGAAAATTTCAGTTATGGACTCCGTTGTACTAGTCCCTGACTCATCCTTCCATAATCCATGGACATAAACGGTGACTTTGTTAACACTTGCAAAAAATTAAGTTGGTAATTCTTTTATCATGATTAATGGGTTATATATTTCGTTCGTTAAGCAATATGCCGGCGTGTTTAATACTGTGTGTTTGTGGCCAGGATTGCCCCCCAGTAATGGCGACGACGTAGAGGGTGTCCTATCGAGGCTTCCCCGTCGGATTCGTGTATACGTCGTTAAAGTGACAGGAGATTTTTAAGAGGAGATCTCTTAAATCAGTTGTAGACCACCTACTGAGAATGTTCGGAAGGTTTATTGGACAAACAAGTACGAAAAAAAACCCGCAACCTTGTTTTGAACTTGCTTGCCAACGTAATCGTTCCCATAGAAAATCATGCTTTGAATTTCTGTTGTGCACGACAGAAAATTCTAAATCTTCGTCTTATTACATAAAGAAGACGTATTCGGCTTATTCACTTCAGGCGTGATCTAATACATTGCTAAGCATTCCAAATAGGTAAAAACAACAGTTCGAAAAAGGGGCGCTTCAAGTTCTTTCTGGAAATGTCCTCATGTCTCTTTAATGACGTGCTTGTGACCTGTCTGGCAATAGGGATTTCAAAAGGATGGTTTGAGAGCATCCGTGATCGCATTCTTTCGTTAAAAAACTTAAACCAACAACGCATATAAAACACCTTTCTGCATGAGGCAGGATTCAATGCTCCTAATCATTTTAAGAGACCCCGTGAAACGTTAATTTTGAAAGCCTTTAAAATGGACATTATTGAAAGTCAAGTACAAGCCACTTACTTAAGCGAACTTCAACATCTGAGGTGGCCTTATTAACGAGATCAAAACTGCTACATTTCGCATTAAATTTTGATAAAATTAAGTAAACACTAAAAATGGTTATAATAAATGACAGCTATGCTTCAATTTGATACCCTATTATTGCAAGTTCCGAGACCACAAGTGGGCTCACGTTTGTGCGTGTGTGTGTTTTACTATGATGGGTACCAACCAGCATGCTCTATATTTATATTTTGCTTTGTAAGAGCAGGAAATGTAGACATAAAATCTGTTTTTGCATAAATTTCCATGCAAGTCTGTTTTGATTTCGGGTTGTCAGTAATGTTAGTAATAGTAATCATTGACAAGCGTCAATAGAAAAGAGTTTAGCATTTCCTACTCTTGATAAGAATGACCCCATTATGCTCATTCAAACATGTTTCTTGCTGTCATCAACATCCTTGATTGGAATGAACTTGACATAAATTTAACATTGGAGATGTTTATCTGTTTATTTACCGACACTCACGAAAAATCTTGGGATTTTGAATGTCTTGTGAGATTCAGTATTGTTTATATTCCAAGCTTGTGTATATTTAGCACTTGGCAAGATGGCAATATTTTGTTGTTCAATCGGACCGTCAACTGATTTTGAAAAAAAAAAAAAAACAGCATAAATCCAAAAAAAAACTAAGGTCTGATTGTCAAAATTTTATAGAGCGAGCACGGACCTGGGTCAAACATCGTCCGTTATGTCCCACTACATCTAAGCTTTAACTCCTTGTATTAGTAGAAAGAGACAATTCAATACTAGGCAGTGGCAAATATTGGTGTCCCCCTACAATCTAAGTTTGAACACCTTTGGTAGTTAGTGGGTAGTTAGTGTGACCCTCTAATCTGCAGGTTGTTAGTGGTCTCAAATTGTGGTATCACTTGTCAATAGGGTCCAATTTAAAGAGTACCAGGGGTCAAACTTTAAAATACCCAATTATGTTTAAAATTGTTCCATATTGTCCGTCTGGTCACAAGGATTTCAAAAATACTATCTCTGACCATTGGTTTTTAATTATTGGGTAAAAATGCTAAACATTGTAAGAAGGGTCATTTCGCCACTTGTACAGGGTCAAAATCGAAAAATGAACCAATTGTTCACGGAGTCCCCTTTCCTCAGACCAATAATTTGTAGTATTTAAAATATAATCGATTAACTATTTCATTATTGTTTACCCCTGTACAAATTAAGAATTACCTTTTTTTTACTGTTTGTAGTCATTTTTACCTATAAATCCAAAACCAATGCCGTAAAATACAACAACATTTTTTTTTTGGAATCCTTATGACTAGGACGACAATATTAAAAGTGTTTTCGACAGGTTTGGAAAAAGTTTAAAAGTTTGACCCCCGGTTACCTTATTGTCCCTATTGAAAATGACCACCACATTTGAGACCACTATTAACTACCTTGCATTGATATAAGAGGGTTCACACTAACTACCCACTATAGTAGATTCAACGCATCGTGTCACCTCTATACTTTTCCGAAGGTATGCGCATTGAATGCGGGGATGTGCAGTGTGGAAAGTGAATTCCACACGATTGAACCCTCTTCAACATGCGTCCGATAGATGAGAACAGTCTATCTAGCTCATGAAACCATTCAATTCTTCTAACTCTCAAAGCATTCGGACTAATCGCATTTGCGTCAATGGTATCCAATCCAACAGGTTTATTGAATGTTATGAATTTAGAGTGTTTGTAGTTTGGCCGGATACGAAGGAACAAAATCCTTTGGCACTCTCTATGTAAAGATGATGGTACATAAAGTCAAGATTAACTTTGTTCGTTCATGAAACGTGTGAATCGGGTCCACATATTACTTCCTCCTTTCCCATCTAATCGACGCTGTCCAAAACTTTCTCTGGTGACACGATGGGTTGAATCTACTAAACTAACAAGCTTAGATGTAATGTATAGTGGGACCCTCTAATAGTCGCTCCTGGCTCTAGTTACTGAAACGCATATGGTTGTTTATTGTCTCTTTCTACATTCGATCAAATCAAACCGAAATACAATGCAAATTTACACAGTTTCGAAAAAGTATTGAATTTCGTCTTTCTCATTATTACAACTTGAAATTAATTTATCCCTTTGTCCTTATAAAATGTGGGCGTCAATGCACAACTTTAATTTTCCATTCATATTCACCTGCAATGAAATATGTAACAGATGTGTGCAACAAGAGTACGAAATAAAAGGTCTGTGAATACAAAATGTGAGTCATTACTTTAAAGTGTAATAAAAAGGAAAGTTTTTCAATTGTTTGACAACGATATTTTCATTATAAGCTCCGTTAAACGTCTATTTATTTGAAATATTGATTGACTAGAAGTTAACCCAGCATGATGGCGTTGAGGGAGACCGATGGTAGTGGTTTTGGTAGGCGGTGTGGTGGTGGCGATGGTATTATGATGATCATGATGACGGTGATGCATGATGACGATAATATGCATTTTACATTATCATCACCATCGTCTTTATTATTTTACTCACCAACGCTGTATAAAATATCATGGTGTCCCAATAAAAGTTGTGCAAGCAAATTTTCCTTCAATTTCTCATCAACTACTCAACCCGAGTATTTTATCTTCCCGCGGGACATATTAAAAAAAAAATTAAACCATTGTATAGTAATGAATGCAAATTTCTTGACAATCCGATCCGGCTCCCATGCAAACACCACAGATATCAGAGGCGATTGAACAGGAATCTGTCTCGTGGCCATACTTTCTGGCCGGCCAAGCTGCATGAGTTGGAGAAGAAAATTACGTTGCTCTTAAATATTTTGCTTGAGTCTATTGGCCAATTATTATTCAAACCTGATGGATGCTTGCTTGGTGAAATCTGGGGAATATATCTGGATAAGATTACTCCAATTAATTGCAAAAAAAGACCCGTAGACATTTAGTAAATTCTGAATTTTGAGCTCATACTAGTTTGTTTCAAAATCTGTTCATGATATCTATAAATACAATCATTCATGTTCAAGTGTACTATGACTAACCTCCTATCAGTGAATACTTTCTGATAAATTTCGTTATTCATGACTGCAGATAATTACAAACTGGTCAAAACAAAACTGTATTTGCCTCAAGATTCAGATCACAGTGTCCTTATATGGAATCATACTGAACTGAATTGAAACCCAAAAAAAAACGGACTAATCATCAAACTGAAGTTAAAAACATATCATCTTCCTTCTTATCGTGTCCAAATATTATCATCCAAGATGGGTACAACGTCTGCATGGCTGTTTCACTGAATATTCCGTAAGTCCTTGTTTTTTGCATTGTTCTCCAAGCAGTGGAAGACCAAGAATGTTCCCTGGTCTGTGGTGCTGGTTACACAACCACAGGTAGTGTCCGGATCTGCTTTCCAGGTAGCCCCACTTCTGACGGAAACCTTAAATCAGACCACTAACAGTATCATACTTTATATGAGTAATGATTCAGTCTTCCGTGTATTCTAAACAACTATTTTGGTATCTGTATTTTCTGTTTTTATAGTAACTTCTTGTGAGGACACTCCTTATGGCATTTTGGCCTTTCGATTGACAACTGCATGTCTGTAACATTTACTCGTTATGCAGGCGATTATTATTGCACGATGAACTATCGGTCTTGGGTTCTGCATACTGTCGATCAAGCATAAATGCTAGTTCTGAGAAAACGCGTTTGAAAGTTGAGTTAATTAGAATGCGTTGTATGAAATGAAATAAAAGGAAATTATTTGTAAGTGGTGTAGTTAAAGACATGAAATGGTTTACTAACTGACGACAGTCTTAAAATACCAAGAAACAACTGTTATTTCTTATTCAAAATGGCCACTGAAGTGATTCGACAGTTTTTTCACAAACCCCCAATGTTTGATTCGCCTGTGTCTAAGGAGGTCTAAACGTGTTCGACTGCATGAAACCCCCGTTGATTTCTAATGATGGTATGGGGAGATTACTATAGCTATACGGTTTTTACTATTTTACAAATGATGATGCCGATGATTCCACGATGATAAGAATAACGAATGGCGGTGATGATGGTGGCAATAACGATGAAAAAAGTAACATCAAGCTTGACGACGATAATGATCTACTGATCGATGATTATGATGATGATGATTACGATGTCCATGACGATCATGATGACGATGATGATGGGGTGATGATGATGCTTATGATGATGATACGACCGACGACGTCGTCTATTTGTCATTGTTTTATGCTACCAACATGCAATTGTGATACAACGACTTCCATAACGGTTAAAATGGGAACATTCACTGTTGGATTATCGTTCGTTGTAAAATATATCGCAGACTGACCACGATGACCACGAATAAAAAATTACATCTTACAAATTTGGCTCCTTAAATTACAAAAAGCACCTTGGTGTGCGTTTTGTCTTACTACGGGCGGGCTAATACTTACCGACGTAGACTCAATACCCATTTCATCCTCTCTTGGGATCGAACCTCCAATTTACTCCTAAAATAATACCCATACCCCCAAGGGTGTGGTTCCCCCCGTGTGACATATACCCCCAACAGGCACCACGCCCTCCATCGTTCCTTCTCAGCTGACTCTACCAAAGCGAGTTCGCTCAGGGGGACTTGGATGGGAGGGAGTCTACGTCAGGTAAGTATAGCCCGCCCTTAGTAACATACAAAGCACCAAGGTTCTTTTTGTGTAGTTTACTACTTGCGGCTTAATACTTACTCTGACGTAGACTCCAATACAAATTGGCAATCAAGCAGACCTAGCGCCGAAGCGATGACGGAGGTTGCGAACTCAGAGCCCGAAGAAATGGGAACCACAAAGATAACAACAAACAGAAACTAACGAATTAACAGTTTAGCCAAGACTAAGTCAGACGTTGCCTGTAACAGCAATGTACTTAACACCAATAAGCTTAAACCCGTACCCAAAGTGCGGTTGCAGCTCCATGATTAGCACTGCAATATAAACTTGACCTACTCAGACATACTCAAAATCTAACGATATTTCTCAAGAAGGCAGTTTTTGAATACCAAGACAGTCTTTATACCACCATAAAACTTAATTTTTAACCCATCAAAATGGCCCAAGGTTGAAGAAAATTGCTCGAGAAGGGAGCGTCAAAAGAGATGCTCTACACACTCAGCGGAATTCCGTTACTTACTTCACCACGAACATCAACTAAAAGCGGTTGGACCGGTCATGATCGAGGTACCGAAAGTTGTATGATATCACCTCCAGATATCACAGACCATCTTTCATGGACGATTTGTCGCCGCTAAATAGACGTGAACTGACGCGACTACGACTACCAAAGGCGAATACCGGAAGTTCGAAATTTGGCACCAAAATCAACTAAAATTCGTGCTTAGGAGCTCTTAGGATAAAATATTCACGGAATTCAGAGTTATCCCAAAATTCGTGTACAGTTGACCGGCCCGAAATCTCTCTATAGACGAGATAATA
>JAMKCH010003879.1:0-33273 GCA_023653785.1 Ophioderma brevispina
AAACTTCCTAAAAGCATAAAGAGTTATCGGCGATTAGTAGCGGGGGGATTATTGGTAGAGGCTGACACCAGTGCAACCTCAACCCCCTTGGCAAAGTTTTAGAGGTGCATTTTCGAATTTTTGGATTTCTGATACTTGCTATTCATTATTCTCGCTTACAGGGCGCCGGCCTAGGTCGAAATAGGAGGCGGATGCGAAAAAAAAAAAAGAAAAAAAAGAAAGACTCTCTGCGATGGGAGATTGGGCGGTGAACTCATACGATGACGCCCTAGCAGATGTTTTAAGCGATGACGCGGATTTTTTTTCAAGCGAGGCAAGGGTCGGGATCATCTTTAGCGCATGAGTGCTGAGAAAAACTGAGTCTAGCTATTTCGGAACGCAGAACTCATTTGAAGACGAAAAGAAATTTATTCCCGATAAAAAAGAGCCAAGTTTTTCTTTGAAAAAACTTTGGTCGGCGAGGAGAATTTTAAGATTACATCGTCCTTAGCAAAAACAGGAAGGGAAAAAAGGCAGAACAGGATGAGGCCAGATCCTATGTTGCGCTGAAGCTGTAGAGAAAAAAACCCAGTTTAAACAAGCCCTCTGGCGCAAAAATCCCGTTCATCAAAAAAGGAAAGCTAGATTCAAGATTTTAGATTTTTTTTTTTATAGCGGTGTGCTAGAAGAAAAGGCCTTGTCATCTAGGTATGGCGGCTTGGTTCGAAATTTCAGGAAGAGGAGAAAAAGATCTTAAAAGAAGCGATTATAGTTAAGGAGATCCTCTCAAAACGTTGGCCCTTCAGGGAGATCCAAAGCGAAAAAATATAAGCTTTCTATAAAAAAAAAGCTTATGATTTCGATGAATAAAGAACTTCCGGTTTGTGTAACTGGAAAATAAAGCCACGGGCACCCCGCATTGGGGGCGGGAATTATTTTGCTGCATTTTACCAGCTAGTATAAAGCTGCGTAAGCACTATCGCTGTTTTTTTTTTATAGGGAGATGCGGCAATGCTTTAACCGCTGTTCGCGAGAGAGATAAGCTAGAACAAGAAATTTTCGAGGTAGCCGCGCTTACTTGGTTAGCCTTGTGGTTTGGATCCGGATTAAAGTCACTTTTTATAGCAATCTGCTATTCGGAGATGTTTCGAGTTCATGTGATGCTTATGAGCTATACGCCAAAAGCCTGAGGATAGAAAGTCATTTTTTTTGCCTATAAGGCGGAACGTGCAGGAAATATTAAAGTTAAGAGAGATCCCGATAGCGGAGTGAATAGGGTTTATTCAAACTTACTATTCTTAGGCAGCAGATATTTGATTTATTTCGGAGGACCTTGGTGCCTAATTGGCCATGATCAGTTTACAGCATTTAGAGATATGCAATGATATCGCCCAGTCATTAACCTGTGGCAGCGAAAGCCAAAAACTTGCGTCGGTATCCAAAACCGCTTCTCTCTAAAGATACAGAGCTAGTTCCGGGGGTGATGCAGGAAGAGAGTTAAAAGTTATGGGAATGCCATTCAATTATTTCAATCGAAAAAAACTGCAGGCAGGCGGTTTATGAGCATTGTGGACGACATTCGCCATCGGGTGGGGGATTGGAAGCGCCGAACGAACGAACGAGAAAGATCCCGATACTTGTTTTGTATTCTTTGTAAAATTATTTGGCAAACAGTGAGGAGCAAAAGAGCTTAGCAGAGCGTGACAGGGGAAAGGCGGTATGGGCTGGGGCGAGCCGAGAAAAGCGATTTTGCTTGAAAAAAATTCGCAGTAGTCTTAAAAAAAGAACGGGCAAATTTACAATAAACGTATGGAAAATAGGGAATTATTCTTCGAACTTAGAGTGGTGCTCTCGTGCTAGCTTAGGTAGCTAGGCCCATTATAGAAAAACGTAGAAAGTCTTAGGAAACAGCTAGGTTATTTTTGTAATAGCATTTTTAGTTGATTTTTTTACCGTTTTATCATGCAAAGGCTTTTTCTTGCTTAGTCATTTCCGCTTAGTCAAATAATAATAATAATAATAAATAAATATTAAAGCAGCTAAAATATAGCAGATATTATGTTAGATCCGCGATTTATTCGTGAGAACCCAGAAGTGGTGAAGATCATTTCGGCGACGCGTGGCCAAGATTTGAAAGCTAGCTACTTTTTGGAAAAGGAAAGAGCGGGGATAGCGTTATAAAGCAAACCGAGGAAAAAAAAGCATTGAAAGGAACAAAACCTAGCTGGCAAAAAAGGTGGGGCCCTTGTGAAACCAACCAGGCGATGAATTGAAGCTTCGGGGAAGAAGGAGTGAAGAGCTTTTTGCAAGCTTAAAAACGCTATCAAAAGAAAAGAAAGAGAGAGACGATCGAGCTAAAAAAAGAAACCCCTATCTATCTTTGTCATTGAGGCAAGGAGCAACAGATTATTGCTTCATCTGCCGAATATATTAGATGAGAAAACACCTATCGGCTGGATGAATAGCGCTAATGGAGTATTCGTGAGGTAGGGACAGCCGGAAGAAAAAAATTTTTTGTTTTTCTAAGCGCATATGAAAGTAGCGGCGATGACTTCCGACTTTCATAGGGCTGTGGTTAAAATTTCACCGGTGCGCGGTTTGCCCCTGCTGCGCGCGAGAGCTAGCAATGGATAGAGCGGGCCTTAGGGAGGTTTTTCTTAGCACAGGAATGTGAGCATGGCTTTACGGAGCTAACCCCGCCTAGTTTGGTCACGGGAGAAAGACAGAAGCATGTTAGAAACTGGGGCAGTTCCTAAAGTTGCCGATGGAGATTTCCGGATTGGCGATAATTTTGAAATCTCTACATATTCCGACATCGGAAATACCTTGATGACTATTGAAGCGACGAGATTATAGATGAAGCCGCAATTGCCAATTCGTTACAGCTTTCGTTCTGTTTTCGTTCGGAAGCCGGCGCCGCCGGCCGTGATACCCGCGGGCTTATGCGCCCTGCACGAAGTGTAAAAAAAGTGGGACGTTAGTCAGTCTTTGTTTACGGAGCAAAGCCAAAAGGAACATGAATATATGACGGCACGGATAGAGAGCTGTTTGCAATTGTTAGGCATTCCGTATCGGGTGATGATTCTCTGCTCGGGCGACATCGGTTTTTCGGCTAAAATTATGTTATATATTGAAGCTTGGTTCCAGTGAGTGGAAGGTTACAGAGAAATATAAATCTTGTTCTAATTGTGGGGATTTTCAGTGTAGAAGATCTAAAATTCGCTATCGGCATAATCTGGGAGGTTAGTTTTGCCCCCCGCATTCACTGAACGGATCGGCTTATTCCTTTGGGAGGACTATGACGCTTGCTTGAAAATTTTCAGCAAGCGGATTCCAGTGTGCGCATTCCAGAAGTGTGCGGCGTTTATGGATGGGAAGGATTAATACATTTTAAAGCCAAATAAATAAGAGATTTTTTTAATATTTTTGTTTTAACTTTAAGTTATTATTTGAGGGGAATACGATTTTTCTTTTTTGGTTTTTTCTTAATTTTTTAGATTTCTTCTGCAAGTTTTCTGTTAAAATTTTTCTAATATGGAGTTTTTCATTAATTGTAGAGAAAGTAAGAAATATGTAAAGAAGTCAAGAAATATCTTTTTAAGGAAGCCTAGACATGAACACAAATCAGATACGACGCGAAACCATAACTTTATACCAATTCAAAAAGAGGTGAATGAGACGCTGGATGGAATAGAAGAGTTGATAGCGTCCTAGCAGTAAAACTTTTTTGCAGAAAAAAAGAAAAGGCTTAAAACAGCGGCATATTTATTAACTGCGGTTGTGGTTTTGCTCGGCCTGAGAACGGCTAGGCCGCGGGGTTTATAGAGTCGCTACAGCATGAAAAAGCGCCGAAACGCTTGGTGAGTTTTGGCTGGAGTTGCATCAAAGAGGCTCGGGGGGGTAGCGGTGCCCGGGGCGTGATTTCTCCGCCTTCCTCCGTCTCATCGCCATCTATTGCTTTTCAGAGAGGCGAGCTGGTTATTTTATCGATAGCAGTCGATAGAGAGTGCTCCAAAGGAATTGCTGCGGAAGTCTGTGCACATGGCTTATGAGAAATTTTTGGTGAGGGAGAATAAAGATTGATTTAAGCAAAAAACCCCTAGCAGCTGATATTTGGGAGCGGCCCAAGAAGTTAAAGCCATTGCAAAAAAGACGATTGATGAAACAAAAGTATTAGATTACGATCAGAGGCTGAAACAGCGGGGTTCGGAATTCCCGACGCAGATGCTAGATGAAGAATAGCCGAGAAAATCATTCAAACCTGGAGCCCGGATGATAAGGATTTAAGCATTATTGTAGTTATGGCGATCCGAGTCTGCAAGTAGCGCTTTTTTTTAGGAAGCAGGTGTGTCCAAAAGCCTTCTTGGCTGTAGAGGCGGGTTAAAGCATGGCCTAACACGTAAAATAGAGAGTAATGCTTAACAGCTACTATAAAGAATAAAAAAAGGCCACTTAGAAAGAGGTAATTGGAAAAGCATTCATAAGGAATTCTGGGAAAGTTCTAAAGCTAGACTTTTTTATGCGATAATTTCTAGAATGAACAAAAAAAAAACAACGTTTCAAATGAGTTAGGTTCAGAAGTGCGGGAGTGCCTCAGTTGGATAGAGCATCTGGCTTGCCATGCAGAATGTCGGCGGGTTCGAGGCCCGTTTTCCCGCTCATTTTTGTTTGAGGGGGATATATATAATTATATGTTTTCATGAAGTTAAAGGTAGTAAATAAAACCGTACTAGAAGATGATATAGAGCTGAGCTTGAAATTGAAGCTGGCGAAGTCGCGGGTGAATACGAAGCGATGGCAGAAAGCCGTGCAAAACGCCAAAAATTCCCGCGATTCAGAAAAGGGCAAGGGGCCCAAAGAGTTATTATATTCAAAAATCGCTTTGGGGCATGCTTTGAAATCGGGTTTACGAGGAACTGATACCCCGGCGATAGAAAGCGGTTTTTAAAGCAGGAGAACTAGAGAAAGCGACCTTGGAACACCGCGATTTTAAGGGCTTGAATATGACAGAGGGCGCGAGCTCCTTAGTTTATATGTAAGTTTGATAAGCCACCGCAGGTCACTGTTGCCGGATTTGCCCTTTAGCTAGCTTGAGTCTACAGGAGCAGGAAATTCAGATAGGCGATGATGATTGAAGGCGGAAGGAGAGCAGCGAAATTTTGGAAACCCTAGTGGAGCTAAGGAGCGCGGAGGATTGTATATTGAGCGGGCGATTTTATTCGGGCGAATAAATTCCACTCAGCCAGAGTGTGGAAAAAATTCCTCCTTTTGACCTTCGCATATGGTTATGTTTTCTTGAAGAGGGGCATTTCCGAATATTAGTGTTAAAAAGAGCCAGCTTATGGCAAAGCCAAGGCGAAAGATATGCTGAACCGGGATTTCTAAAATTTCCTAGTGATATAAAAAGTGGCCGAGCGTCAGGGGCGGTAAAGAAAGCCTCAGTTGGAAAGTTGAAATTCTTCGGTGTTGATATAAGAAAATCCTGATTCTATGAAGAGACCCTGAAGAAAGAAAAATGGCGTTGCTCTGTGGAAGAATTTTTGAAAAAACGCAGTGTAAAACAAATGCACCAGACTTTTTAAAAGAGAATTTATCAGCTTTTCCAATGCTACCCAACAGGTATGGATGAAATAGAGCTGAGAAGGCGACGAAATTTAGGGTACCGGAGAGCAATCTATAGAAACCAAGTGGCTAGGCAAGTGGAAGCAACAGGGGTGATGCAGGCTTCGGCCAATATAATAACCCTAGATAGATTCAGCTGCTATGGCGACGGCCAAGGATTTAGAGAGAAGCCAACAGAAGATTGGCTGCGGACGCGCTAAGGGTCAGGCCAGAGAAAGCAGATAGAAAGATCACTGGTGTTTTGTATCAAAAATTTACAGGAGCAGTTTACGATAAAGCTCAAGATTTGTGAGGGGAAGGAAATAGAAGCGGCTATTGAAAAAGGAGCGCAAAGTGAAAAAGCGGTCGTTCTGATATCGGCGTTTTCCAGAGAGTTTCTTCAGGCTGAAAAAGCCTAGAAAAGATTCTGAAGATCAGCTGATATAAGAAGACTTGGGAGCTTGCTATAGCGAACATTTCAGCATAAGAAAGGGAGATCGCTGAGTTGCAGGAAGCTTTAGCTTTGCTGACCGCTCCTCTGCTGCCGACGTCTGATTGCCTGGCCACTGTTGCGCCCTAAAATTTTTTTGATATAAGTAAGAAATACTATTACTCTTTAGACTGCAGCTCAAAAGAAGCGGAATATGCAATTAGAAATAGAAAAAAACGAAAACTGTTAGATGCTTTTTATAGAACAGCTGATATTTTTAGAACAGCACATTTGAAAAGATGTAGAGCCAGCTTATTAGAAAAGGATGGAAAATGGTATACCTGACGTAATTGAACAGACTATTTGGAGAGCGCGTTATGGACATATAGTTCACAGGATGCTCAAAGAGTATAGAATGTTTTTCTAAAAAGGAGAGGTTAACGCGTGCTGTTGTAAGCGAATGCGATATAGCGCGTTTCTTTTCTTGGAATCACAGGATAATGAAAAAGATATTTATTTTTAGATAAAACAGTCATGGCGGTCGTTTTGTGTGTTTTTCATCTGGTTAAGCGATTTTACGATACTATGCAGTATATAACAAATGATTTGTGACGGTTTGTTTAGGGCAAGCGTCCTAGGCGCGCTGTGTTGATAGCTAGGGGGATCGAAAAGAAACGATGCAACACGTAATAGCCGTTATTATGACTTCATATCCCATGGGCGGAGTGAGCGCCGGGCCAGCCAGGGATATTCGAAATCAGGTAGAGAAATTAACGCTATAAAACCTTGACTGAACGAAATTTTAGCAAAGCATAACAAGAAAGAAAAAAAATTGAGGAGATAGAAAAAGATAGACGATAGAAGAACTTCATGGACGTCAAAAAGCCCTAAAATATGGCCTTATTGATGAGGTATCAGTTCTAGAAAATAAAACCGTCATGTGAAAACAGTGGAGGAGCGCGATCAGCATAATAAGCTAAGTTGCAAGAAAAAAATAATTTTTTAAATTTTTGGGAAAAGAAGAAGACTTTGTTGCACTTGTAAAACTAGTCAGTTTTTTTTAGCAGTCTTCGTAGCCACTTACTCTTATTCGATCTGTGTGGAAATGGCTGGGGAAATTTTTTGCTACTCCTAGGATAGGGTCGTTCTACTCTATCTCATTTTCATAAGTCTTAATTTAGAGGTTTTTTTTACTAGGATTTCATTTAAAATTATTCTCTATTTTTGAGATGAGGATATGAAAATGAAAAAAAACAAAACGAGAAACTTCCGGCGACTTTTCAAAACTGTGTTGCGTAATTGTGGTGTTGGTGATAAGTGATAAAAGGAGCTTGAAGTTGTAGAAGATGCTTTATCTGTGGTAAAAGTCATAAACCAGAGTAAGGGAATGTTTTCCAGCGGCCTGCCATGAAGGAAGCAAGTGGCTCTGGCGGTAGCAGAAGCCTGATAACTTGCTGGTTTTAACTGGCTAATAAAACCTGCCTACGCCGCGAAAGAAATTCATGCGCGTTTGATGCGCATGGTTATTGGCAAAGAAGAGATAAGCGGAAATTATCTGTAGCAGTGTATCTGACTACCGGCGGCTGATAGGAAAAATGCATTTTGCTGCGAAGTTTCGCGGACAGGCTTGCCCGACCACTTGAAGATTCCATGGATATCGGCTGTGTTGTATATCAGGGCTTGAGGGCTTGGAAATAGAGAAATCAAATATAGACTGATAGGCCCCCTACTGTTCTGGGAAGACTCTATTAGCCTCTCACTCTCTAACGCTTTTAAAAGTTCCCCTTTGCCATTGCCGATGCACTTACATTGACCGAGCCGGCTCCGTAGGATGATGTTGTGAACTATGTATTTTAGATAGTACAGAATGCCGATTTCATGTGCTTGGCGGAAGGGATTTTAATGTTTTATTTTTTTTTTTATAGATGGAGATAGATAAAAGTTATGGAAAAGCGAAAATGTTTCAAAATACGCGTGATGTTTCCGGGAAGTAGTTCAGCAGGCTGTATTAAAGATAATAGAAGGAACAGTTTCGCAGGTGCTTTGCAGGGCGGGCGGGAAGCATCCACAGGCGAAATCTATCGTTGAATACAGTGATATTTATTTATAGTGGCGGGGGGGCTTTCGTGGTCTTTCTAAAATCATCTTCAGCTTAGGCGGGGGGGGGCTTCATCGCTTGGTTTTCAAAGGGGAGCAGAAAGCTGTTGATGTGGGCATGGCAGCGATAATTCTCATATCTGAGCAAGCTGGCCGGATGATTTGGTTAAATTCGGCTATTCACGAGTTAGTTGGGCGACTTCCGTGCTGGCGACGATGGGATAAGCTTCATCACTGAAAATTGAGGAGGGTTCTCTAGGAGCCGAAAAAATGCTTTGCTCCGGCAATATCAGAAGCTTCTTGCCTACGAGGGCATAGATTTAGAAATTCATGAAGATTTTTATGATTTCGTTAAGAAGAGCAGAAAAAACTGAATATGGGTGTACGATCACTTAGAAGTGTGTTAGCGAAATTTCTTGGATGTATTGTATATAGCAGCCGAGAAAAAAATTCTACAGTGCTATATCCCGAAGGAATGTTCCTACAAAAACAGTTTTTTCTGCAGAAAAAAAACAAGGAGAGAGGGCTAAATACTTTGAAGCCAAGCAGGAAGAGGGCTAGAGAGAGATGAAAGCTGAAGGAGCGCTTATAAAAGAAGCATAGCTAGCAGCGCGTGAAGCGGCAGAAACAACAGAAGGATGACAGACTAGGATTCAATCTTTCCCCTTGCTGGCGGTAGGAAGGCGAAAATATGTCATCCGAGGCATGCCGCTAGGCTGCAGCGCTTTTGGGGTTCTACTGTATCATTATTTTATGGCGCCGGGCGCAGAGGAGAGATTAAAAAAAGACTGGGAGAATACTTCCCTGCAAAGCAAGGCAGCCGATATTCTGAATTAAGACGGGACCGCTTCGTTCTCTCAGTGGGCTGGCTCTATGCATGTTGTTTGAAATTATGTTTTTTCTGCGGAATAAAGCTTGAAGTTTCAGAGTTTTCGGCAGTTGCGGCATAAAACAGCGGCCCCCCGAGTTACAATCCCGCTGACTCTATAGAGACAACCACTGCCCATTAGGCCAGGGTTTCGGCCATGCCTTGGCATGTAGCGCAGAGCAAAAGATTTACATGGCGCGTATAAAAGCGGTTTTTCAGTGAACCCAGAGCAAAAATGGAAATGACTTCAGCCCAGAAAATGTTTCACATGCTAGGCGAGGCTGATATGATTGGAGGCATTAGCTATGAAGCTGGACATTAGCTGGGCAGCTTCAACTGGAAAACTTGATAGCTATTTACGATGCGAATAATATATCAATAGATGGAAGAACCCCACAGATATCAGTTAACGAGGAGTCTCTGCGCGCTTTCATTACTTTTGGCTGGAGGGTTTTTTGTAAGGCGCTGATGGAAAGAGATTGCCGTTCAATGCAATCAGTTTGCTGGCGGCCTAGCCAGGGATAAAGCTAAGGAGAAGGCGCCGGACGCTTAATCGTCATGAAAACGGAATAGGCGAAGGCTGAGAAAAGTCAGCAACTCCTCAAAAGCGCATGGCTCGCCGGTTGGCTTGGATGAGATAGCATATTTTTTAGAAAATCTGATTTAGCAGGCGCAGTTTCTTGAGCAGGGCGCTGAGTAAAAATATAGTTCATCGGCAGCTCAGTCTGAAGTTTCCAAGCAAAGAGCAGTGCTTGTCAGCAGGTTTTTTAGAAGAAGGGCGGTGACTTCAAAAATACTCTTCAACGAATTTAAAAGTTTTAAGAGTTTTTGTTAAAAAAATAGTAGAGCCTTAGCTGCGGAGCAGAAAAGCAGCGCGGTATTCTAGATGATATTTTAAATAGCTATCGGCAGCAGATTTCTACGAAAACCAAGCTGCACTAAGAGAAACTATTTTAGCTATAGCTTAGATGAAGGACAGAAGACAGAAATCTAACTAGCGAAAATTCAGCCGATGCATGTCCAGGAGTTCAAAAATTTTGGCCACAGATTCTTGGCGGCAGTGCGGAGTTACTATCCTCTACTCTAACGAAAATTTCCAGTTTGCAGTTTGGCAGGAGAAAATCTTTATATCAGCGTAAACAATTTCCAGCCTGGAAATATCGCCTTTGGCATCCGTGAGCATGCTATGGGCGCTATCTGCCATGGTCTATCCTTAGTCCGGGCGATTTATCCTTTCAGCTCTACTTTCTTGGTATTCAGTGACTACTGAAGCCAGCTATACGCTTACGGCTTCTTATGCGTTGAAGCACCTTTTTTTATTCACCCATGATAGTTTTTTCTTAGGAGAGGATGGCCCAACACATCAGCCTGTAGAGCATTGTAATGCCCTAAGGCTCATTCCTATTTACTTGTTTTCAGGCCGGCGAACGAAATGGAGACAGCTTTTTCGTACCTCTATTTTTTAGAAAATGAGCGCCGCTTGCGATTTTTATGACTCGCAAAAACTAGAAGAGGCCGTGTTTGGCCATGAATTTTTACAAGAATGTCGAAACAGCTTATGCCGCCTTCCGTCAAGGTGCCTATGTTTTAGCGGAAACAAAACTTCAAGAAGTTGAGAGTTTTGATGTGGTTCTTTTGGCGAGCGGATCTGAGCTTTCGGTTTTAGCACAGGTTCAAAGGCGATTAGAGAAGGAACATAATGCTAAAGTTCGGCTAGTGAGTTGCCTGTTTAGAGCTTCTTGAGCTAGCGGAGAGGAGTATCAGCAAAATTGTTATTTATGAGTGAGAAAGATTGCATGTTTATTTCCTTGAAGCGGCGGCGCAAAGTCAATTGAACATTGTTTAATAAAAGGACAATGTTTTTTTCAGGAGTTTCCAGCGTTTTGGGGAATCGGCGCCGGCGGCTGTTTTGCAGAAACATTTCCTTTTTGATGCAGATAGTATTTATAAAGATATTTGTCAGCGAGTTTTAGTACAAAAAGAACCTTAGATTTCCTTTGTACTAAAGAAAAAAGAATCAAGTTTCAAACCGTTCTTTCCTTGGTCTATTCAGCAGGGTCCTTAAAAGTAAATTGATATTTAATAAAAAAAAAACTATTATGCTGTTATTATAAATGAAAGGAAAATTATAATATAGACGATATTATAGAGAAATAGGATAATATGAATATGATATGTAATAATGCAGGTCTAATAATTTAAGGTTTAAAAAGGTTTAGTTGATACGCTACGCAAAGAGTTCATTGGTTTTTTCTAGCTAGAAAAATAGTTTACCTAGTCTTTTCAGCTTAGTTTTTCGTATTCTCTGGAGTCATTGGTTCTATTCATAGCCAGTTTTTGCCTTGGATAAAGAAGCGATACAAGAAGAAGGCTATAATCTGATACGTGATGGGAAGATGAGCTTGAGTTAGTAAGGTTTGCTGTAATTTAAAAATACTCCCTATTATTCAGCAATTCAAGCAAAATCCTTATATCGATATGAAAATTTGAAAAAACTACACTCTAAAACGATGTTGAATTTTCAGGCAAAAGCTAGTTCTGCTGGAAAATTGGAAACTATACTGTTGAGTATTCCTATCTAGGTCAAGATGGCAATGCCTCACAGCCGATCTTCAAATTCAGCTGCGTGTGAAATAACTGCGGTTTACGCAAAATTCTTCAGTTCCATTAGAAAACAATTTTGAGTACAGAGCAATTGCCTGGAGTTAGATTGAAGGTCTATCTGCTTTTGAATTAAAAAATATATAAATCCTTGGAATTATTACTTTAATGTTTAACTTAGTTGGATTCTTACTCCTCTGGTATTTTAAAGTTTAGTCCCTTGGCTGTTGCTGCTAACAAAGAAAATATGGCAGTTTTATTTTGAATATAACTGGTGAAATTCTTAACACTGTTAATATTACTTCAAAAAAGCAGTATTTATTTAAATATTTAAATTTTTTCTAAGCTTTTTCATTTATTTTCTAAGCTTTTTTATTTATTATAGTTAAATTGAGCATTTTTTCCTCATTTTTGTAAATTCATTGTAAAAATGCGTGAATTTTTTAAATAAAGTAGTGTTTAATTAAAAAAAAAAAAAACACCCCCCCCCCCCCCCCCCCCCCCCCAAAAAAAAAAAAAAAAAAAAAAAACAAAAAAATATTCAAATACATTATTTTTTAAATAATATATTGACAAATCAATATATTGATTTATAATATTGCATATTCCGAAACAGGAATTTTAAAACTTTTTTTGCTTTGTGACAAACAAAGCATAATACAATAGGAAGTGTGCAGATGGAAAAAAAAAACATTTCGCACAAAGCTAAGCGAAAATATGCTGAAATTTTAATAACTGATGAAGAAAGTAATAAATCTTCAGCATTTAAATCACTCATGATCCAAAGCGGCCAATTACGAAGATAAATTATGGGCGCAGTTCTGGTGAAACTATCGACCGGGAAATAGAATGGATGGATAAGGATGATCAGATAATAGAAACTAATCAGATAATCATTTTTCCAATGAGCTGCAGAGTTTATTTTTAAAAAACCCCAAAACTCGCCCCGTGAGTGCTGGTTGAAAGGAGTTGTGAGTATTATGAGAAAACAAATAACTTGAATATGAAGAGGCTGTCAAAGGTTAGTATACGTACACCATCGTTTATACGTAAATAGCGGCGCGATCAAAGAACGTTATACCGGGCCGTGCTCTTTAAGATCAGGTTGGGCGCGTAAACACAGAGGAAGCAGCTAATCTTGGCAGTTTGTGGTGAAATGGAAGAGGATTTGGAAGAGCTGAGCGCTATGGATAGATTCGAAAACATTCCTGACGCTGAATTATTGCGATCTTGATAAAAGATGCTATAATCAAGAAAAGCATAGGCTGGGTATTTTATGCTTAAATATCCGCAAAAGAGTTAATCTTAAAGATCACAGGAGGGGCCCCCCGGCTTAGATATCTCTTGAAGATCTGTTATAAAAACAAAAAACCGTTTTCACTATAAAAAAGCTTTTTTTATAGTGATTTTATTATATACTATATTTATAACCGTGGCTTTATAGGCTATATTTATAACTTTATAGTTATTGATTAGTTATGCAATGTTAGGGTTAAATAAAGAAAAAACTCCTGAATCTTTGGGTGTTTAGCCTCAGTGGTAGAGCGCTACCCTTACAAGGTAATGTCGGCGGTTCAAACCCGTCAACACCCATGTATATTGTCAATACAGATTATTTATATTCAGTACGGAACGGGTATTTTCATGAAGATCTTTTTTTTAATTGTATTGAAAAATATAAATATAATTGAACAAAGACTTCTGAAAGGTTTCTAAGGAAATTTAAAAAAAATTCATTAAAAACTTTTTATTTTTTATATGATCCAAACTACTCACAATTATGTGACACTCTTATATCCAATCTTGAAACAAGAATATTTTAGTAGAATGTTTTATTAAAAGGCCAATCTTTAGATGAAAAAAGAAAAATAGATTACGAAAACAGGTATAACAGTTGAGGAAGTAAGCGGAATAAGTCCAGCTAAAACTACGAGTCGCTTTCGAGGAGGGGCGGAAGGAAAATTGCTTTAAATGGGGCTCTATTAGATTCTGGCGAGGGAAACAGGGAGTAGCCCGTGACAAAGCGATTGTTTCGCTAAAGAAAGTTGAAAAAACGATGTGAATTGGGGAAAGGTGAATATCCCTATGTCTGTAGAGAGTTTCAATATCAATCGGGAGCGAGCGATAGATTATATAAACACTCAAGACAAGTTTATGTATTCGATGGCTATGCAGGGAGCTGACGCGGCGATAAGTATCAAATCAAAATACGCGTTATTTGTTGTAAGGCCTACCATGCGCTATTCATGCATAATATGCTTATACGGACAAGTTGAAGAATTTAAAGGATTTCAATTGAAGCTGATTACACTATTATTAATGCTTGGAGATTTTTGTGCAATCGTTATAAAAAGAGGTGACATCGAAAACCAAGGTAGCTCTTTATTGAGCAGGCGTGAATGGTTATTTGGGACAAAGTATGACGCTGGATGAAAAAGGTGTTTTTACTATTGCTAACTACTTAATGACCTAAGCGGGGATTATTGTCTATGCACTGCCGGCTAATGAGGCGGAGGGGCGGGAGATGTTTCTTATTTTTTGGTCTATCTGGAACGGGAAAAACAACGCTTTCGGCTGATGGCCGGCGACATCTTATTGGCGGACGCTGAAGCATGTTGGACAGATGAGGGTGTTTTTAATATTGAAGGCGGTTGTTATGCAAAATGCGGGGCTTATCGCTAGAGAAGGAGGGAGGCATGAGATTTCGAGGCTATTCGCTTTGGCACATCTTAGAGAATGTTGTTTATGACCGTGAAAATAGGAAGGTTCTTTTCAATGACCTATCTATCCACTGGAAAACACAAAGAGCTGGTATCCCTACACTCTATAGAGAATTGCCAAGTTTCCAGCACGGGGCGGCATTTCCGACGAAAATATTATTTTATAAGCTTGGATGCTTACGGAGTATTGCCGCCGGTTAGCTTGCTGAGCGTCGATCAAGCAGTTTATTATTTTATTAATGGTATACAGACAAAATGCTGGTACGGAAATAGGGGTAACAGAGCCGGTTGTCAACTTTTCAGCTTGTTTCGGAGAGCCTTTTATGGTGATGGCGCCGAAATGTACGCTAAACGGCTTTCCGATAAAATTTCCAAGTATTCAGTCAAAACCTATTTGGTGAATACAGATGGATTGGGGGGGCTTATGGCAAAGGAAAACGGATAGCACTGGAATATACCCGCAGTATTATTGATGCCATTCATGATTCTGCTTTTCAGAGGATGACTGTGTTATGGATTCTATTTTTCGTCTTAGAATTCCCAAATCTTGTCCGCATATACCATCCGTTATTTTAAATCCAGAGAAGAATTGGGTGATAAAGCTAGTATAAAAAAAGGCTAGAAAATTGGCAAGCTTTTTAACGAAAATTTTGCGCAATTCGCTGATGACCTGGCCCCATCGGTTGCCGATGCTGGGCAAGTATTAGAAAAACCTTAAAATTTTTCAAATCATATTATTCAAATTCATAGAAACTTTTGTCTTTAACGCTATAAAGATGACTAGCGTAACAATATATATATAGAGAGAGATATACATCTATATATTAATAGATGTTCTTATTAGATCTATATCTATATAATATCCGATTCCATATTTTCATACAGTAGAGCTATTTTTATATAACTCTTAACATAAATGTAAATTCATATTGTTCTAAACAATAAGGATTCTTAAGAGATTCAAATAGATTCTTAAAAATTCGCAAAAATTCTAAGTTAAAGCTTCTTGATTGTCTTTTTTAGGAAAAGAGCGCTTTCTAATTTAATTTTTTCAGTGAATAAAAACACGAAAAAGTAGGGAAATTATTTTGAAAATGCTTAAATATTTGAAATTTTAAGCATTTAGCAAAAAAAATGAGCTGTGTGTTAATTTTATACCCTTAAAGAGCGACAATAAATTATAAAAAATGGACTAACAAGTCAAAATTGCTATAGTTATGGAGGAGACTGATTTCAACAAATATAGAAGGGTAACGCCAACCGCGCTAACAAATTCCAGCAATTAGCCATCCAGGATAATTTTGCTAAAAATAATTTCCGGACTGCTTATAAACCGCGCTGGACGATGCATACTTGTTTCGCTGGTACGGAAAAAATGACGAGCGCGATAGAGGGGTGAATCAGGCGGCTGAACTGAATCTTTTGATTGGTATTTCATTTATCCAAACTACAAGAGGGATCTCTAGTAGGACAAATAGTGTTTTGGCGCCGAATCCGTTGACTTGCGGTTCAGCGCTAACGGTATTTATAGTCCAGAGATAGAACTTCAGAACCAAGTTGAACTTTTCGCATGTAGCTGAAGTGTGATAGATGGTACTCATGACATTGGCGGGTGGCAATTTTAAATGTCCTGATGTAATAACTTGGTCGTTTCGGGGGGGTGCTGCGCATTGGATGTGGAAGCGGTGGTATGTCAGGTTGCTAGTATGTGGTTTCATGTCGGGGCGAATATGGATCAAACCATTCGCGCTTATATAGGCACCTTCACGGCGAACGCCTTAACCTTAAAGATACTTTCGAAAATATTACTAGTTTCTATTGTAATCCCCGGTAGAGCGACCAAACCATAGGGGTTGTTGACCAGCAATAAGAAAGTGAATCCGCAATTAGCTGATTTATGCGCATACCAAAATAGATAGACTTGTTACTCGTTCACTGCTAATCGCCTCTGAAATCTACAGGCCTGCAAGAAGTCGGATTAAAGATGTGAATTGGCAATGGCAATGTCTATTTAGTGAAAAATCAGATTTTACAAAACAGCCCAGTTTCAATGATAAGCGCAGCTATCAGAACGCGCAAACGTTCTAAGGCTTTCTTCAATAATAAAATTTTATTATTGATATCAATAGTATTAGAGCTTTTTATGGCAAGTCATTGTGGTAACTATCCTTTTGCCTTTACGAAGGATAGAGACTTTTTGAAGAGTTGCTGCCCCTAGAAAAATCCTTTATGATCACGTTGCCCAGTTTATTACTTTTTTAAGCTTGTGGCTTTTTTTTAGAGGAAAATATTTCGGGGAAGCCCTCTTCTTAATCTTATATGGCACCCGCTAATTATTCAATAGGGAAAATCTTTTAAATAAGCAAAGCCAGAAGAGAGAGCCTGCTACTATTCCATAGCATTAAAAATAAGTAAAGTGAATGACCCTATAGCAATATAAAACTTTTTTATACTCTAAAATAGTAGTTGAAAGTTCAAAAAATAGTTTATAAGCGTATTACTGGTATTATTCTGTACTAGGTTCGATTAGCTTCTAAGTGCTTTACTACTATATTGGTGCTGAGTAGTGAAAAGTTGCAAAGTAAACAATAGAAGATAGAAAATATTCACTTTGGGATATGAATGATTAGTATGGCGAACGAAAAAAGGTTAGTTTAAGCAGCAAGCGTTGATGTTATAGAAAAGCAGGCTACTTGTTGAATACGTGGTTCATAACAAGAGAAAGATATTGAAATGTATTCTAAGCTTGAACGAACGAAATTCTTGATATTAACAGCTATTTCACAATTTACGCATGAAAATAAATTACGATTGCAGACTCACAAGGCACTGAGAGAAGAACAAACCATGAATATCTATTATTTAACAAGAATAATAAGAGTATTTTCAATGCTGGATGGAAATACCGAAAAGAGAAGAAATTGTCTCGGATCTTCAGGAAATCAGTTGAATCGAATTTTTAATAGCTCTTTCTATACAGATTATCCCACGTGTTTAAGCTCTCCTCTAATTTTCGATAAAAAAATCTTAGAATTTTTTCTAAATTAAAATTTTAGATATTTTTCTAATTGTTTAGTAGAGTATTTTTCCTTTATCCTTGGTATTATGAGAGAGCATACAATGCTGTATAATATAATTTTTAAATAGTCTAATAGGTTGAAAACTATAAGCCTTGCTGGTTACACCATTCCAAGTAGTAGTTTTTTTTCGTGAATAAGAATAGTGTGCTTAATTTATGCAGGAAAACTAACGGCCCTTCTTAAAATAGCAGTGAATAAATATAAAATCGCTCTCTAAAAAAGGTAGTTTTAGCCATGTTTTTTTGATGACATGGATGCCTAAAGATCAGCAAAGCTCCTTGGGAAATTCCAAAACTACTAGCGAAGAAGAATATAATGTCCGAAATTTGTTTACGCTGCTAGGCTCTTTTAATTAGCTTTATTAAGCGTTTTAGGCATTTACGCAAGGTGTTTTAGATTGGCCCTTGGTTTGCATTTTACTCCATGTTGTTCGATAGTCTTAGATGGTAGTTAGCGCGAATGACGAAGGTCAGGCGAGCAAGTGCTTTTCTTGACTTGTTCGATTTTGATATTTTATTCAATTATCCTTAGGTTTGCTATTTACCAACCCCCTGCTTAAAGCTTTGCGGCCCGTCTTTGTTATCTTTCCGTTGTTGCATGGTGCCAGCTTTCCTGCTTGCGCTGTGTAGCAGAGAAAAGAAAAATAAAAAATCATGACCGTTTTTCCTTCCCAAAAGTCTTTTTAATGATTTAGGCGGATAACTGAAGCCCAGTGAACTATAATTTTCTTTGCGCCAGCTGTATTTGTTCCAGCTTTTTTTTTTTTTCCAATTTTCCGCTATATTTTTGGAAAGTATGCTTATTCACTGCTAGCAATGCGGACGTTGGTAAGTGGTTTAGGGTTTTTTCTTAAGGTGTTATATAGAAAAAGCATTTTCAGAAGATGCAGTTAGTTTATTTTTTTTTGCAAAGCTAAGGCTTTTTCATGGTATACTGTAATTTAGGGTTTAAATAGACCTTACAGTTGTTAAATACTCTTTGAGAAAGCTTAAAAAAAGCTTAGGATATACGCAAGTTTCTTGCTGGATCAGGACTTTAAAGGTATTTGACAAGTATTGCCTAGGTTTTGCTAGGTCTTTTTATATAAAAGAAAATGAAATCAAAGTTTAAGTTAATGATTTGTCGTGTATCCGATGCACGGAATTGGCGTTATTAGTAATATCTCGGCCGTTTATGATGGGAATGATTAGCGGTATAAGAATAAAACTCATTGATTCAAACATGATTTAGAGGTGTCCTACATTCTGTTGAGCAAAAAACAGGTCTGCGGAAATAATTGCAAAAAACAGATAAAAAAGGGATTATCGAAGTTTTTCAGAGTTGCCAAGCGGACTCTGAGGATAACCTTGGCGGCTGCGTCTACAATAATATTGAAAAGCTGAAAGCGGGCAATGTAGATACATGATAACCTTAAATTAATGCAGCTTTTTTTGAGAATAACAACGTAACCTTTCCACTATGGAGCGAAATCAATACGAAAGTGCTGTTTAAAAATTTGTTCGTGAGGTTTTTCCTATATTATGAAAACGATGAAAAATCCATTAATACCATGCTATCTTCAAAATTAAACGAGCTAGCAAGTACTATGGAAGTTGATGATGGTTATGACAAATAAATGATGAATATTTTTTGTAACAGCCCAAACCGCCATCAGCGTATTAGCGTACAAGAATAAGCTTTTCCGGCAAGAAAAACTGTTTTCAATTGAATCATCCTGCTTTGCAGCGGGGGGGGCTTTTTTTTCGCTTACGGAATAGGGCTATTGGGAAAATAACCTCTTCTAGTTCTAATCATTCTTTGTGGGATTTTTGTTGAACGTTACGTTATTAAAGAAGTTCCTTTTTTAGGAGCTTAACAGTAGGGATCTCTTGTTGGCTTGCCCTTGTTATTTTTAGTATGATCAGCTTTACGCTGGGCATCGTTGTCCGTTCTGGTGGCGCGGGTATAAGCGCATAGTGGGCGCAGTCTGTTTTACAACTGTTTTCCTCTTCTTTATTATGCTCTACACTAGTTTTGAGATGGGGCTACCCTGGATTATTTTCGCAAGAACCCAAGAAAGAAGATAAAGCCGTAGCGAGCGACGCTATCTTATAGACACCTCTGCTATTATAGATGGGCGGCTTATTGATATAGCTAAAACGGGGTCTTCCAATCCCCCTCTTTGATTATTCCAACGTTTGTCACTTCAAGAGTCAGCTTTTTTCAGATAGCCATCTTCATGAGAAGCGAATGAAGGGGCGACGTGGTTGGATTTGTTGAAGCAAATGAAACTCTGATCATATATCCTGCCGATCGTTGATGAGGATGTTCCCGAATCTAAAACCGTCGATTGCCCGCTTTTGGTCCTGGCCGCAAGTATCAATAATATTCAATTATAACAACCGATTACAACCTGGTTAAAGTCGCGCAAGTTGAGAATATTCAGGTTATGAATATTAATCATTATAGCTACTATATGAAAGCCATGATGAATACCGGCGATAGGTTGAAAGTTCAACATTGATAAAAAGGGAAATAACCAAAAATCAGGAGTGGCCTTTCTTCCCGACGATACCATGATTATTATTGAAGATGGCGAAAACGAAAAAATATATTGGTCAGGCAGAAAGAATATTATATTACTTCGTATATTCAAAATGAATCCGGCCGTATTGCATTCGCTAAAAGCAAAATGGCTAAGCGGCCTTGTATTCCCTTGTTTTCCCTAGGCTGATGGCTTTATTGTCAGCGCTAAATATCGGTCAGAATTATAATAGCGGATGGAGTTGATTAGTTAAAGTTAGCAAAGTTTTGCGCCTAAAAAAAATGAAGAGATGACTGTTTCTTGGGCTTTGTTCTGTTTGTTCTTTCTTGGGAATTTGAGTGGCTGCTATACTGAGGGCAAAAATAAGCCTGCCTGAGATTATTTGTTATTCTTGTGCGCGCGTCCGAGCGGCCTAGGCGAGCTTGTCCAGTAAAAATCTCATAACATTTCATGGCGTCCCTACTTCCTCTACTCGCTGCAGGCCTTTTTCGACTTCCCAATTGAATCACACTGGTACTGCGTTACTCCTAAATCTGAAGAAAAGCTAGCTGTTATTATAAATCAGCCATTTCAAAAAAGCAGCTTAGCGGCTAAGTGGATAAGAAAATATGCTTAGCTCCGGCGGAGAGAACGCTTCGAGTGGTGGGGTTCCGTTTGTGCTGGCTTAAATAGGCTGGATGAAAAAGGATGCCTCTAGAACAGGAGGGCGGTCAGGTTTAGGAAAAAAGATATTGTGCTGATCCACGATGCCGCGAGTCCATTGATTCAGAAACGCGATATCCAAAATCTGCTGGCGGCATTGCTGCGTCCTAGTTTTCAGAAAAAAAAACACAGCGGTGGTGCCGGCGTCTGCAAAAAGCGAGATGCCTCTTGAATACTGCTCTAGTAGTGGCTTCATTCAGGAAACTCTTCCTAGGGAAAATGTTATGGCTGTTGCAACTCCGAAATGACTTCCCATTGAAGACTTTAAAACTAGCTATAAAATCCTATGATAAAAAGCAAAATGAAAACCACTAGATGAGGTACCCGTGTATCATAAAGTGCTTTCCAGTTTATTGCTTGGAAACTAGGCAAGCGAATTCAAGCTGACCTATAAAGAAAAACTTGCTATTTTTCAAAAACTACTTGGGTAGATAAGCATTAGCTATAGAACTATGGCCTTTTTTACGTGCGATCGAGTTCTCACTTAAGGTATAAAAGTCCTAGGTTTCTGTCTTTCAACTGCTCTTGCAGTTGAACCAGCTAGCTGGTACGGATAATAATAATAATAGCTCTGGCGGTATGGCAACTTGGTATACGCATAATAGCAACATCATATGTAGCGATTATTATATAATGGCGGTATTGCTTTTTAAATGCTTTTCTGCGAATGTGGAGCCCGCCTTTTCCCGAGTATTTTTTATGAGTATTTTTCTCAGCTAAAATTTCTCAGCTAAAATTTCTCAGCTAAAAATATGAAGTTATAGTTATATCCTGTAGATGTCAGCTAAATTCGTTTTATTGAAGCGGAGCGGTCGGTATCTGTTTGAAGCAGAGTCATCCAACCAGGTTTGAGAAAAGCTAAGGCCGTAAAAAAAAAATGAGGGCGAGGCTTTCTCTCTTCCGATCTGCTTTTTGTTAAAGATTTGACGCTAAATGACGAAATCTAAGGAAAACAGCCAAAAATTATGCTGCTATACCAAGGGAACAGTAGAAAGTGCCACTCTTGCCGAATTGTAGCATATAATCACTTGCTTTATATCGCGCAAAAAAATGCAAGGAATACGCTAAATTTAAATTGTTCTTCCGTTTGACTTGGAATTTAAGCGTTTAATTTAATATACAAAAATCCAGTTTTTTTCTAAATAAACCTTTTTCAAATCGTTTTTTATTTTTTGTTTAAGCAAAAAATGCTTTTTTTTGGAAAATATGATGAGGTATCATAATCCAAGATAAATTATGCACAGTGTCATCTATAGCCTATTTTAAGTGATAAATGGGTTCAACCATAAACGTTGCAATAAATTATGGCTTTTAGATTTTTGCTATATTATGTATTATTGCATTGTTTCAGAGATATTGTTAAAACAGGCGTTAAATAAAACAAACAAATAGTCGATTATGCCCGATACAAGGAGAGCATAAGCAAAAAAAAAAAAAACTATTCAATGGGAGTTGAGAAATGAAAAACATAAATGAAAAATGTACTAAAGTAGGCAGTTTTTAGTTTGAGTCATTATGTGTTCTGGAACAGTGGTGCGGTGCTGCATCGGTAGATGCCAGCTGCCGAACAAAAACAAAATAATTCGCAGTTTAGACAATAGCGGTTGCTCTGACGGTGTGCTAGATTCGAATGCTAATCAGATTGCTATTCGGAAGGGCAGGCGCTGCCCCAAGCCACAAGAAGGTTTGCACGGTTGTATGTTGTCGCTGAGATAACAGGAATACCCGCGCCTTTTGAGTTAACGCCGTGGTTTGAAACCGAAGGTAAAGACGGAAAATGATATTGGACCTAAGACCAGTTACATGAGATGTAGCTTCGGTTCGGACTGACGTTCGTTGATGGTACAGGCTGGCCTTACTCTTAGCGATGAGAACGCAGAGCGGAAAGCGGATCCTACCGTCCTGTAGCGCCGGGCGTGATAGTGGAGAAGTTGAGAATGACTTCTTTACTTTAAGTGTTGATAGCGATGGATGGAAAACCGGTCTTAGCGCCCTAAAGATGGCGTTACGGTGACTCGCGGACAGAGGGTGCTTAAACCATACGCCCGGGCAGCGTCGACAGATTCGACTATACTTTTGAACCAATGAAAAATTTATGCGGTATTGACGCCAAAGAGTCAGGATCCACCATAACCTTTGATGCATTACGGGCCCTTTGCTGCGGAAGCTCTTTTTCCTTCGGTGGGGCTCCTTCAGCATGAGAGGATTCAGTTCTGATGTTGCGAGGTTCTTCTAAGAAAACCAAGGGAAACCGATTTAGGGGTGACATTGCCAAGCAGGCTTCAAATTCACCTTAGTGTACCTATCGCCTGGTAATTATGCCGAAGATGGTGGTTGATTATCATGATCTTTTGGGTATTTTGCGATCAGGGAGAGAATGGATCTTAGGTATGAGGATTAAACTCTGCTGAGCCCCTAAACAACCGGGCAGAAATTTGCTAAAACCTGTTATAGGAGCTGGAGTTTTTACTCCGGTTATAGGGTGAAACTTATGTAACTTGCAGGAACAAAAAACATACCCAACAAAAAAAAAAAAACGAGTATCAGTGAAGGACGAAGATAAAGAATTAGTTGCAAGTAGTGTAAACGAGCTAGGGCTGGGAAGCGAATCTTCCGGGAAAGTAAGCCACAGAAGACGCTTGAGGATATAGAGCCGCAGCTGACTTTCTGCCCGGATGACCTTAAAGTTGAAATGTGATGATTGGTATGTGGGTTGTATTCAGCTTGTTTTAATGGCTCTCAGTATCTCCCCCGGAGACGGACCCCCGGATCATACCTACAGTAGATAGCACTCCACTTATTTCTAGTGGTTCTCAAACCAGGGAGAGGGCGCTGGAGCGGTGACAGTGGGAATGATGGTTTGATTACAGTGATGCTACTGGGCGCGGGGGCAATACAAAGTAAACGCTTAAATTAGTAGAAGATGATAGTGCTGGAGAGAATGCTGCCAGCTGTGATTTCAGCTAACAGTTACGGCCTGAAACGGTTTCTCCTACTGGATGGAGAGCTTTTTACTGTGAGGATTTAGTTCAAAGTTATACTCCTAGTGATACAGGCGTGCAGACTATTGACTAGTAATAAATGGTGCTACGGAGACGCGGCGATTCACTGTGAACCCTCTGTTGGCGCTTGGGTGCACTGTGGAGGCTGTTTATAATGCATGGGACTGAAAGAGGCTTAGAGCTGGTGGTGAGAACCTATTGGATTATCGGTGGATCTAGGATCAGGTGCCGGACGGCCAAGCAGCTACGGTAGAGCTCGCCCTTTACGATGGTTACAAAGTAACGCTAGTGGGTACTGTTACAATAGCCGTTGCTCCTGTGCTACTGATGCTACACCGCCAGTTATAAATGTGATATCTGTGACTCTTCTATTGAGGCTTGCATTAGGAGACAGGAGTTGACTAGGACTATAAGGTAAAGATATGTTGGTATTCATGAGGTTGTAAGTGGTAACACCGGCTCTCAGCCGGCTTGTACAGAACTGCCCTAGTAGTGGAAGCGATTCCCACTAACAGTTGTCACGGGCATCGGACAGTGACGCAGACGAAAAACCCTTGATTATTACAGCAGACGATGATGCTGCCAACGAACCTGTACTTTCACCGTAACGGTTAGTGATACTACAGATATCCGTTATATATGATTGCCCAGATCCTATTACGGCGTACAGAAGGGGAGAAAGGATTACTAGGATGTAAGGGTAACAGATAATGTTGTAGTCATGAGGTTGTAGTGATACAACCGACTTAGTACAAGTAACTGCCCTAGTAGTGGAAGTGATACAACCACTAACAGTTGTCACGACGGAGCTCGGTGGACACAGACGACTGTGAAGTATTACAGCAGACGAGATGCTGCCAAACATCGCCAACTGTACTGTCACCGTAACAGTAATGCTGCTGCTGCGATACTATAGGACCCAGTATAACTGGTGCGAACGATAGATTATATTATGGTTACAGAAGGTGATACAACAGGACCCCAACGAGGACTAAACGGTAACAGATAATGTTGCGTTGTAGTGTGTGTTTCCAAGTGATTACCAGCTTGAAACAGTAGCTCCCTATTGGAGATGTTACACACTACAAAAAAGTTACGCGGGCACGGCAGTGGCAACGGACGAAATGTTGCTTATTTACAGCAGAAAGATGCCGGCTGGCACGAAGCAAGTGTACTTTCAGCGTTAACAGTGCTCATACTACTGATCTACACCGACAGAAATAGTTGGTGGTGGCCCGATCCTTTGTGCTACAGAGGTGAGACAATACTAGGACTATACGGTAACAGTAATGTTGGGCATCGCTAGAGTTGTAGAGTAGTAATAGCGGACTTAGTAAAAATAGCTATCCCTGTACTGGAAGTGATGATTACCACTAACAATTGCACGGGCTCGCCAATGGCAACGAGACTGTGACTATTACAGAAACAGAATTACTGGCTCAGCAGTTAACCTGTAACTTTTCACGTAACAGTTGCTGACTGCTGTTCCTGGTTCTGATAATATAGACCCAGTTATAAATGGTTGCGATGATACTACTATTGTAACTACAGCAGGTTATAATAGGTATCGGACTATAACGGTAACAGATAATGTTGCGTTGATAGTGTTGTTTCAAGTGATACAGCTGATAACCATAATACATAGTAGAGATACTTATGCATAGGAACTACTCGGAATTGTAGTGGCAACGACGACTGTGACTATTACGCAGAGATGCTGCTGGCCGAGATGCGTGTTCCCTTTCACCGTACAATTAATCCAAGTGGTCCCTAACTCTAATATAAGAAATAATCTTTAGTTTTAGATTTATTAAAAAAATAAAAGGCCTAAGGCCCCAAGCTCCACTAAACGGTGAGCTTGGGTTCTTAGGCTTTTGTTGTTTTAAAGGGAAGTGTAAAAGGTATAGTGCAGATTTGAATACACTATAAAGAATTTGTTTTTTCTTTCCGTTTGCCTTGAATTTTAGGGTTTAATATTACAAAAATCCAGTTTTTTTCAAAAAAAACCCTTTCAAATCGTTTTTTTTTTTAAAAAAAAATGCTTTTGTTTTTGAAAAATATGAGGATCAAAACCGGGGTAATTGTGAACATTGTACGATAGCCTTTTTAGTGATAAAGGGGTTCAAATCCTAAAAGTTGCAAAAATATAGTGGCTTTTTAGATTTTGCTAGTATTATTAGTATTACATGCCATTGTTTTCAGAGATATTTGTTAAAACAGTGCGTTTATAATAAAACAAACAAAAAGTAAGGTTATGCGATACAAGGACTGTCTGCATAAGCAGGAAAGAAACTATTTCAATGGAGATGAGAAATGAAAAACAAAATGAAAATGTAACTTAAGTAGGGTTTTAGTCTTGAGTCTATGGTTTGTTCTTGGAACATGGTTGCTTGTGATGCATCGAAGATGCAGATGCCGGAATAAAACAAAATACTTCGGCAGTCCTTTAGGCTAGAGGTTGCTGCTGACAGTGGCTAGCTTCGATTCTAAATCAGATTGCTAGTCGGGAGGGCTAGGCAATGCCAATGCCACCTGAAGGTTGCCGGTGAGTTGTTCGCTGAAGATGACGGAACAGCCGCTCCTTTTAGGTAACGCCAGTGTTTGAAACCGAGGTAAGGACCGCCAAATGGTGTTGCATGAAAATCGATTAATGCTGTACGTAGCTTCGGTCTCGGGCGGAGTTCGTTGGGTACGGAGGGACCTTACTCTTGGCGATGAGATGATGCAGAGACGGAAAGCGGATCCTCGAGGTCATGTAGAGGCGGGTGCTGATAGGGAAAGTGAGAATGGGGGGGGTTTTGAATGACTTCTTTATTTAAAGTGTTGATGGCGATGGAATCCGATGTTAGACTGAAAAACTGGCGGTACGGTGACCTCGCGTACAGAGGTTAATTATACCAAAAACTCCGGCAGCTTCGACAGATTCGCCTATACTTTGAAACCAATGAAGAAGTTCTGCTCGGGGGTATTTACTCACAAGACGTCAGGATTCACACAAACCTTGAGGCTATTACGGGCCCTTGATTGTGGAACTCTTTTGCCTGGGTGGGGTATTCAGAGCACCCCCCTGCTAGATTCAGTTCTGGTGTTGCTTAGATTCTTCTCTAAGAAGCCAAGGCGATACCAATTTACGGGGTTGACATTGCCAAGTAGGAGGCCTGTCACAACTTCACCTGTAGTGTATCTATCGCATGGTAATTATCCGAAGATGGTGTTGATAATTCCTGCTCTTTTGGGTATCGTGACGATCAGGGAGCGGACGCTGAGCTTAGTTTATGAGGATATCTCTGCTGTAGCCCCTAAACAACCGGGCGCGAAAAGTATTGGTAAACCTGATAAATTAGGGGAGGTTGAGTTTTTTTTGACTCCTGTGATAGGGGAAACTTATGTCATTGCCGTAACAAAAACAAGTAACGGGCATCAGTAGAAGGAGAGGGTAATTAAAGAATGTAGTACAAGTATATTGTAACTATGAGGGCTGGGAAGCGATCTTCGGGAACGTAGCCACAGAAGACGCTGAGGATATAGAGGCCGCAGCTGCTCTGCCCGGATGACGTAAACGTTGAAATTGATGATGGTATGTTGGTGCTATCAGCTTGCGTTTAATGGCCTCCGTATTGGAGACGGACCCCCTCTATACCTACAGTAGATAGGCACTCCACTTATTTCTAGTGTTTCTCCATTAACAGGGAGAGTGGCAGCTGGAAACGGTTACAGTGGGAATGATGGTTGTTACAGTTGCTATACGCGCCGGTGGGCGACTACAAAGTAAACGCTTACAATAGTAGATGATGATAGTGCTGGGAGAATGTGCCAAGTTGTGAAATTAAGCTAACAGTACGGGCCCTGAACGGTTTCTACTCCTACGGAGCTCTTTCCTGTGCGGATTCTAGATAGAAGTTATTTATCTAGTGGAGACAGGCGTGGAGACTATTGGAATAGTAATAAATGGTGCTGCCGGAGACGGGATAAGTGTACCCTGGGCGTTGCCGATTGGGTGAAACTTTCTCGAGCATATGCTGAGATGAAGTATTAGGCGTTGGTGGAACCTAGGAGATATCGGTGGATCTAGGATCAGGTTTGGCGGCCGACCAAGGACGCTACGGAGAGCTCGTCCTTCCGATGGTACAGATGTCGCTGATTGTTCTTATACAATAAGCGTTGCTGATGCGACTGTGATACTACAATGCCCAGCATAACTGGTTTGTGTCTGTGACTCTTTTTATTGAGGCTTGATTAGATGAGACAGGAGTTACTAGAGCTTGTACAACGGAACAGATTCAACTGTTGGTATTCATGAGGTGTAAGTGATACTACCAGCTTGGTAACACGTAATGCCACTGAGCTAGTGGAAGTGATTACACACTAAAAAGTTGTCACGGACTCGGTTAGGTAAGTGACAGCAGAGCACGTGTGATTATTACAGCAGACGATGATGCTGCCAACGAAGCAACGTGTAGTTTCACCGTAACGGTTGTGATAACTACTACTATCTATGATACTACAGCGCCAGTATAACTGATTGCCCTACGGAGTCCTATGCAACTACACTAGGGTATTCAGTTGATCGGACGATAAGGGTAACAGAGATATTAGGGTGTTCATACGGTGTAAGTGGTGGACAGCAATTAGTAACAGTCTCTGGACCTGTTGGAGATCTTACAGACTAACAAATTATCGCGGGCTTGCCAGTGCCAGGACGACTGTGGACTATACAGCAACTGATTAATTCTGGCAACCAAGCAAGGGTAGTTTCGACGTAAAAACGGTTAGTGATAATGAACCGCCAATATAGCCGCTGCCCCGATTCCTATTACGGCTACACAAGGGAGACAAGTTGACTAGGACTATAGGGAATCTGATAAAATGTTGATGTTCCATGGAGGTTTTAAGTGCCTAACACCGGCTATTAACAGTAATCTACCTCTACTGAGATGCTTACACACTAACAGTTGTCACGAGCTCGCAGTGGTAATGAGCGACTGTGATTCTTACAAGCAGACGATATGCTGGAACGAAGCAGAGTGTCGTTTCACCGTAAACGGTTAATGCTGATACTGTTACTGATACTATGCCGACCAGTTATAGCTAATGCAACGGTAATATTCTAGCTACAAAAAGGTACAACATCCTAACCAAGACTATAAAGGTAATAATCATGTTGGCAGTTGCTAGTGTGTGAATTCAAGTGCTACCAACTTGATAACAGATCTGGCCCTATGGTGCAGGTGATTACACACTAAACAGTTAACACGGAGAGTCGCTAGTGGCAACGACGACTGTGGTTATTACAGCGAAGATAGTAATGGCAACGAAGAACGTTAGTTTCACCCGTAGCATGTCATGGAGATGCTGAACCGCCATTATTGCTTGCCCCGAATCCGAAAGAAAAGATTATTGTACGCTACAGTAGGTTGATACAGGATGGGTACTAGGGATATAAGGATAACAGATAATGTTGGCGTTGCTAGTGTTGTTCCAAGTGCTACCAACTTCTGACAGTATCTGGCCCTACTGGTGGACGGTATTTACACTAACATTAACACGCCGACGCGCCAGTGGTCGAGAGGGCTGTGGAGATTACAGCAAGGGATAATCTGGCAAAGTGCATTATGTGTTACTTGCAGATGTAACAGTAATCTCGCGCTTCTGGTGATACTATAGATCCAGCTTATAGTTGGGGGTTGCCCCGAATCCTACTTATTGTAACTAACAGCAGGTACAACAGTTTTTAGGACTATAACTTAACAGATAATTTGCCGTTGCTAGTGTTGTTGCAAGTAAACCCGGCTGTAACAGAACTCTATAATCCTGGAGTTACGTACTATTGTTCTAATCGGCTCGCACGTGGCAACAGACGCTGTCGACTATTGTACACGAACGCAAGATGATGCGGCAACGAAGCAGAGTGTCTTCACCCCGTAACAGTTAAGAGTTAATCCAAGTGGTCCCATAACTCTAATATCAGAAATAGATCTTTAGTTTAGATCGTAAAACTATAAAGGCGAAGGCCCCAGCCCACTAAACGGTGGAGCTTGGGTTCTTTAGGCTTTTTTTGTTTAAAGGAGAAGCGGAAAAGGTTATAGTGCAGTGGAATACTTTGGATATAAAGAATTGTTCCTTCCTTCCTTTCCTTCCGTTTGCTTGAACTTTTAGGGTTTTAATTTAATATACAAAAAATCCATGTTTTTTTTTCTAAAAACCCCTTTTCAATCGTTTTTCAAAAAAAAAGCATTTTTTGTTGAAAATGAAATATGAGGTACCATTAACCAGAGGGTGGTGGGTACATTAACACACATTGTTCTATAGGCCTATATTTAAGTGATAAAGTGGGTTCACATCCATTAAAGCTACAAAAATATATTGGCTTTTTAGATTTTGCTATAGTAGTATAGATTAATTGCAATTGTTTCAGAGATAAATGTGTTAAGAAACAGGCGTTATGATTTAAACAAAACAAAAGTAGCTTATGCCGATACAAGGAATGTATGCCACAGAAAGAAACTATTTCAACGGAAGATTGAGAAATTGAAAATGAAAAGACATAAATGAAAATATACTTAGTGGCGGTTTTTAGTATGAGTCTATTATTTGTTCTTGGACCATGGTTGCAGTTGTGTTGCATCGGAAGATGCTGCGCATAGGAAGATGGTTCTGCCACCGGACAACAAAAACCAAAAATACTTCGGCAGTGAGGATAGTGGTTGCTGGGACAGCTGCTAGCTTCGCTTTTCTAATCAGATTGTATCGCGGCGGGCTAGGCACTGCCAATGCCACAGAAGGTTTGCCGGTGTATGTGTTCGCGAGATAGTCCGGAACAGTCGCTTTTGAGTTAACGCCAGTGTTTTGAAAACGAGGTAAGAGACGCAAATGGCTGTGTCTGATCAGTTACTGCTGATGTAGCTTCGGTCTCGGCTGAGTTCGTTGCTGGTACGAGGGCCTTACTCTTGGCGATGAGAAGCGAGCGGTAAAGCGGAGTCCTACAGGTCCGTAGAGCAGGGCGCTGATAGTGGAGAAGTTGATAATGACTTCTTTGATTTACGTGTGATGGCGAGGAAATCCGATGTAGGCTGAAAACTGGCGTTACGAGTGACTCGCGTACAGAGGTGCTATATAACCAAACTCGGCAGCTTCGACCAGATTCGACTTTACTTTTCAACCAATAGAATTTATGCGGGTATTACTCCAAAGAGTCAGGATGTACCACCAAACCTTATGATTGCTATTAGGCCCTTTGTTTGTGGATGGAAGACTCTTTTGCCGCCTAGTGGAGCTCTGCAGCAGCTAGATTTCAATCCTGGTTGTTCTAGTGTGCGTAGGTTCCTTCATAAGAAGCCAAGGAGTTGGAGAATACCCAATACTGGTTGACATTGCCAAGCAGGCTTCAAATTTCACTGAGGTCCTAGCGCGGTAATTTATGCCGGAGATGGTGTTGATTATTCCGCTCTTTGGGTAGTCCAGTGCTGATCAGGGGAGCGAATGCTGAGCTTAGTTATGAGGAGAACTCTGCTGTAGCCCCTAAAACACCGGTCGCGAGAAATTTGGTAAACCTGAGTTAGTAGGTTGGGTTTTTACTCCTGTTATAGGGGGAAAACTTATGATTGCCCTAACAAAAACGTAACAGTAGGAAGATTATAGAATTTAGTACAAAGGTTATGTAACTAGCTAGGCGCTGGGAAGCGAAATCTTCCGGAAGTAGCCACAGAAGACGCCTGAGGATATAGAGGGCCGCAGCTGATTTCTGCCCGGATGCCTTAACGTTGAAATTGGATGATGTCTGTTGGCACTATTGAGCTTGCTTTTAATGGCTCTCCGTATCGCGGAGAACTATATACCTACGGTAGAAACACTCCACTTATTTCTGGTGTGTCTCCAAACGAGGGGAGGAAGCTGAGCTGTTGGTTACAGTTGGGAATGATGGTTTTGTTACAGTTGCTGCTAGTGCGCCGGCGTGCGAATTACAGAGTAACGCTTAAGACTTAGTAGAAGATTGATAATGCTGGAGAGAATGCTGCCAGTTGTGAATTTAAGCTAACAGTTACGGGCCCTGAAACCGGTTTCTCTCTACTGGAAGAGCTTCCTGTGCGGATCTAGATAGAAGTTATACTCCTAGTGATACATGCGTGGAGATATTGAAAATAGTAAAAAATGGTGCTACCGGAGACGCGACGATCAACTGTGAACCCTACTCTTGGAGGTGATCCTGACCTTTTTGAAGCTATAATGCCTGAGATTGACGATATTAGCGATGGTGGAACCTATGAGATATTGGTGATCTAGGATCAGGTTGGCGCAGACCTGGAAGCTACGGTAGGGCTTGCCCTTTCCGAGCGTACCACATACGCTAGTTGTACTATTACAATAAGCGGTTGCTGATGCTACTGCTGTTAATATAGATTCCCAGCTATAATGGTGTGTCTGTGGCTCTTCTATTGAGGGGCTGCAGTAGCGTGTACAGGAGTACTAGGACATAAACGGTAAACAGATAATGTTGGTATTCATGAGGTGTTGTAAGTGATTACTACCAACTTTCGGTAACAGAACTGCCCACTAGGAGTGGAAGTGATTACCCACTAACAGTTGCCACGGCATCATTCGGAGTGGCATGACGCTGTGATTATTACAGGCAGACGATGATGCTGGCAACGAGCAGAGGTAGTTTCACCGTACGGTTAGGATACTACAGAGCCAGGTATAGATGAATTGCCCCGCCCTATTACGGCTACAGAAGGGGAGACAGTTACTAGGACTATAAGGGTAACAGATAATGTTGATTATCATGAGGTTTTAAGTGATAACAACGGCTTAGTAACGGATCTACCTCTACTGGAGATGCTTACACACTAACAATTGACACGGGCTCGAAGGGCAACGACCCGGATGTGGTTATTACAGCAGAGGATAATGCTGGGACAACGAAGAAAAAAAGAAGAAGAAAGAAAGAAGAAGAGAAAGAAGAAACGTGTATTTTCCCGTAAACAGTTAATGCTGTACTGTTATGATACTACACCGCCAGTTATAACTAGTTGCCCGACTCCTATTGCAGCTAACTAGTGTGGTGCAGAAATTACTAGGACTATAACGGTAACAGATGATAGTTGGCGTTTCTAGAGTTCAAAGTTCTTGAAACCAACTGGTAGCAGTACAACTGGCCATAGGAGGATGATACACACTAACAGTTGACACGATGTCGGTAGTGGTAGCGGACTGTGGTTATTACAGCAGAGGATAATTGATGGCAACGAAGAAACGTGTAGTTTCAGCGTAACAGTTGAAGATGGTAGTGCGCCAACTATAACTGGTTGCCCCACTAAAGGTTGGTATTGGTTAGCTACAGAAGGTGATACAGGAGTTCGTTACTAGGAATATAAGGGTAACCGATAATGTTGGCGTTTCTGATGTTGAAAGTGGATAGCAACTTGGTAGTAGTATTATAATACTGGTGCCCCTGGAGAGATTACATACTAACACGTTAACACGGGGTCGATAGTGGGCAACGAACGACTGTTTGGTTATTACAGCAGAGTCTAATGCGGGCAGACGAAGAAGAAAGAGAAGAAGAAAGAAACGTTATTTTCACCGTAAAGTAATGCTTGTTACTGGTACATGATACTACACCGCCCAGTTATAACTAGTGCCCCGACTCCTATTGTAGCTATAATAGGTGGG
>JAMKCH010003880.1:0-53666 GCA_023653785.1 Ophioderma brevispina
CCCCCCGACCACCCACCCCCACAACGCACCCACCCCACCAACCACAGGCTCCAGAGAAATTATTGTTACAAATATGGTAGGGTATTAGGGCATTCCTTTCTTTCTGGAAATGACTCATATTCTCTGTTTAAGAGATTGGAGGCATCGCACGTTCTATTTAAACAAAAAAATAGTATGACAAATATTTTGGAAATAAAAATCCCTGGGGGGGTTCTTGATTTGGTCAGGGACCACTGCCTTCCGTTCCCCAAAAAAAAAAAAGCGCGACAAATAGATGCAAATGTGGGACAACCTCTAGGGGTATATAAAATTAACAAATAATGAAGAGTTCGAGGGGGTATACAATTCAGTTGTGATTGTTGTAAACTGGTTCCATGATAAAAATAGGAAAATGGAACTTAAACATATCAGCCAAAAAAAACCCTGAGTGTGTAATTTTTCCTGCAAATAGAGCAAAAGTGTAATTTTTTTTTTGGTATATTGGCTATTTACCGGTTTTTAGTCATGTATTGAGAACAGGGCCCGCAAGGGGGAGGGGTATTCATAATTTTAGTTGCAAATTGGTCGCGATATTTAAAAACACCTGAAAAAAGTATAATTTCATAAACAACTGGCTCCGTTAGACTTCCGTTAGGGGTTTATTTTCACTGAAAAAATTGGTCTTTTGTTAGCCTTCTTTAGGGGTCAATTTCAGAAACCCGAATGAACCCATGCAAATGGGCACAACAAACCCCAACCCCCCCCCGCCTCGGATATATAAAATTCTCGCTTTTAAAGAAACGATTAATGTATGCAGTCTATGGGGTAAGTATACTGCACAAAAAAAACCCAAAATTAAAAAAAACTGGAAATTAAAATTGGAAGAACTGAACTTTTGGTCCTGACCCTTGGGATTTATAAGCTAGTCTAGTGACATGTTTTGTGTTAATTGTAAAATCACAAGCTATCCCTTAGGCCTAATTGTGATACATTTCTAAGTGTATCCACTCCCCAGCAAAAGGACTCTGAAGAAATATAATAATTTATTAGAGCTCCCATCCTAGGCCGACTTAGAATGCCCATGCAGTCATAGGATTTTAGAGCACGCGCCTATAGTCTAGTAAGTGGCATGCAAGGATACAGTAGATGTACAGTGATATAGGCTATATATATAAGACGTGGCAACCACCAGTACTCAGTAGTAATCATCACTAACGGTTAGCCAAAAAATTGAGAGCAGAACCGAAATACATTGTTATTCTACTCACAGTTAATTTCAGGCACAAAAGGGCCACATACTCCATGCAAATGCAAACGTTGATATTCTTTCAGATATGACCATGAAAGTACTTACAAAGGCATACGGGTATATCATAATCCCATAGAAAACCCGTGTGTGGCAAACGAGCTGAATGTCTTGGGTTTTTGGTAGAGCAAAAGGGACGCTGTGGCACTTCCGGGTTCTTCACCGGCTCGCTAGCTATTCAATCGCGTGGAGAATGCCTTCCAGGGTGTGTAGAGAATCAGTGGGGAGCGACATATGTATGGGGACGGGGGAGGGGGTCACCGTCCAATTTCGGTTTTCCTCTCCTTTTATTATCTCTTCTTCTTTGTATTCTTTTCCCTCCCCTCCTCCTCTCCCTCTCCAACTCCGGGATCCGGCCTACCTAATCCCTCTCTCTCATCCCGGGGGGGGGGGGCGGGGGGGGGGCACTCATAAATGAACGTGCGGGGAGGGGGAGGATGTGCGGAATTGGAATTTCAAAGTAGGGGTAATTTGGGGTCATTTGGCGAGGAGAGGGATGCAAAACGGGGGTCAATCACTGAGCCTGAGCCATCTCAACATTTTTGTGAAAAAAGAGGCTTTCTGTGAGGGGCATGAAATAAGGGGTAATCAGTGACATTTGATTAAATGGGAGGCATCAACCGCAGGAGTTAAAAAAAGGTGATCTTTCAGAGTGACAGGTTAAAAAGGGCCTTTAAGGGGTCTTTCAGTGACAGGCAGGTTTAAAAAAAGGGGGTTCAATAGTGCCGCAAATCCCAGTCACCTATTTTTAGGGAGTACCCCGCCAAGTCCCTCCCTCCCCCCTCCGAGTCCAAGCTAGGGCCCTCGCCTCCATTCCCTCATTCCTTCCCTTCCCTATCGCTTCTTCGTCCTCCTTTTCTTCTTCTTCTTGTTTTTTAAACCGATGGTATGATAAGAAGTCGTAGATGAGGGGGGGGGGGACTCATGGAGGTCGCAGTAGCCAGAACCGACCAAGTTCGGTCCCTCCAGGTTTTGTTTTTTAATCTATTACTAGAGTAATACCGGTACAAGGTCTGTAGGAACACAGACTGCAGCAGAAAGAACAACAAAGTTGACCTAAATTGGCCCATATCGGTCAGCAGAGTGATGGGCGGGGGCCGTAACCAGATTTTTTAGGGGAGGGGCGATCGTGTTTCAAAAGGGGACCTTTTTCACAAAAAATTTTTGCCCCTCCCAAAAGGGGCCCTTTACCAACCCAAATTTTAAACCTTGTAACGACAAAATAGATTTATGACACCCCCCCCCATTTTTGAGGCCTCCTTTTGAGCATTTCAGGTTTTTAAGGGGCTTTGGAATTGGGGCGGGCACCCCCCCTAGCCCCCATGGTTACGAGCGGGCCTGACTAGATCAAAGATTTCATGAGGATGTACTCAATTTTCCAACATTTGGTTTTTGCTTTTTAAGTGCCGTGCACGCACAAAATCATGTCGTGAAAATAAGCCAAGCCCGGGGGGGGGGGGGTGGGGGGGTGGGCAAGTGGGGGGAGTGCATGGGTAATTCCAGTTCCATCTATGTAAAGCGCTGTTAGAGACCCCCCCCCCCATTTTCTAGCATCGCTGTCACCCATTGGAAAGACCCCATTATATTTGATAATGTCACCCCAAAACCCCCATATGTTTTAAAAAATTTTTCATACGGTCACTGCAAAAAAAACACCTATTTTTGGGGAAAATTGTCACCCAAAGGGACCCGTTTTGGGGAAAATTTGTACAAAAAAATTTTCCAAAATAAAGGGCCCCATTTTGCACAAATTTATCCCCAAGAAAACCCCTATGTTTGAGCATTTTGAGCTATTTTGGTTGCTTTCACCAAAAGGCGCCTTTTTAGTCCTTCACCAATGTCCGTGGGTTTTGGAAGGCATCAGCCTTATGTCATTCATATAGAAAATCACAATTTTAATAAAATCCCAGATCCGGTGTGAAAGCAACTATAGTCCGCGGGGGAGCCATAGCTCCGGGCTGGCTTCATAGGACGATACGGAAATATAATTATTAAAGCGTGATGTGAAACTAATGTTCGGGGAAGAGTCAATGAGTTGAAGTTGAGTTAGACGGATGTGAGTACGCCCGGTAAATTACTTCTACACCAGGAAATAAATAGGCACACCCCTATACAATAGGGGGGAAATCGCGGGCATTGTTTCATTGGAACATCTGCATATTTTGAATGCTTGGGGTTTGCACTTTGTGTTTTTAATTCAACCAAACTCAAAAACATCAAAAATGGAACAAGAGGACACCAAGGGCATTTCCAGAAAATTCCTTACATGAAAAGCTGTATCTTACTCTAGTCTAGCTAGGAAAATGAAATTGTGCATTTCAGTGGATGAAACTCATCTCAGAATATACCAGTGCCACAATGGACTTAAGGGGACACGCCCGTTTGCAGATGAGGCTGACAAGCCGTGGCGTAGCTAGGGGGGAGGGGCTATTAACGTGGCGGCGCCAGCCTCTTTTTTAGGGGGGGCGGGGGGGGGGGAAAGTGCTGGGAGGTAATTTTTTTTGGAAAAAATGAAATTCTGGGGGAGGGGGGGGATATCAACATTTGGGATTTTAAACCAATTTAGTCAAATATCGCTGATTTTTGCAAATCATTTGGTGATTTTTTGCCCCAATTGCTGATTTTCCCCCAATAACTGCCTTTCTCTTCGGCTGGAGGGGGTGGCAATGGGAAAGGGGGTCTTAAACAGTGTGGCATAGGCACAACTGTGGTTGATGGGGGGCAAAAGACCAGTCCAGGGGAAAAGTCGTCTGATGCAGTGGTAAATGGGGGGACAACAAAACACGGTTGGATTTTTTGAACGATTCTTTCCCGATGTTAACAAGTTTTTTTTTTAAGGGGAACACCCGTGTTGATATCGTTGTCATCCATAAGACCACAATTCTTTTTAAAAAAATTTCCACCATCACAAAGACCCTAGTTCGTTGGAAACATGTTGAAAAATATAACCAAAGGGCAAATATTGTTTTTCAGAACAGAAAATTCAGATTGTCTCTATTTTAGTGTAGTCGAGGGACAACCCCGTTGTCTGAACTACTGGACAAAGTTATATTCACGACTGCTCCATGGTATATGCCATGGATTTATATGACTTTGCATGCTGGAATTTTGGAGGCGTCCTTCAATGGGGATCACGTTGAACTGCAATGTTCTTTTAATTCTGGACAAGTCGGCATCCCGAGTGGACCTTTACTTTGTAAGATTGTAAAATCTTAACATTGATCTTAAACACTTGAGATTGTTATGCAAATTTTATTGGTTCTTGCCCGTATTGATCACACACTTAAAATACGGGGTCAAAAAAATAACCCCAAAGGGTCCAATTTTGACAAAAAGTAGGCACTGCTCCAATTATTGCCACCGACTTTAAAAGAGGGTCAAATTGACCCCAATCGATTCTGGTCAACAATATGAACCCCAAATAGAATAGTGGTAAAAATAACCGTGGGTCCAAAAATGAATATATTTGGTTACATCGGGATTGCCACAAAAATCTTGATAAAGAAAGAAAATAACCCCAAATGTAGTTAATATCAAAACTACTCCCTTTGGTCAAAGATGACTTATATTTAGGGTCATTTGAAATTGACCCGTTAAGGTGGTCATTTTAATATTGATGCTTAAAACAGAAAATTACCCAGGATGGGTTGATTGATTTCAACCATGACTAGTGTCACAAATAAAAGTGACCACGTAAATCTTGATATTTTGACCCCATGTTTTAAAGTGCTGTTATGAGCACATATAAAATGGTACAACGGTTTTTTGTAACACGTCAACGCGTACGATACGAACGGAAAGGATGAGGGGCACAACCTTACCTCCGCGTTTCTCATTTCGTATGGTGGAACGGCTGCACATCAGGAAAACAACTCAGGACGCCTCTACCCCTCCACATCCTTGTTCTTCCATAATTGATTTTTTCCCTGATCTGCCGCCTCTCTCCCGGCCTCTTTGTCTCGATCTACACACCAACCCTCGTATCTTTAGCTCGTCCCGTTCTCTCTACATTTTTCGACCTCCCCTCACTCGTGATATTAGACTTTTGTCTTCCCTCTCATTTATCATCCTCTCCTCTCGCTTCATGCTTTTGTTCGCCCCTCCCCTTTATGAAACGTGCCTCCCCCTATTTTTTCTCGCCCTAACTACACATACTTTTTTGACCCCTTTTTATTCCCTTGTTACACTTTTCACCTTTCCCATTCCTGTCCCTTTCCGTCTCATTTTCTCCGTTATGCCTGTCTTCCCCTTTTTCCCTTTTTCCCTATTAGGACTTTCTCTACCTGCTATATTGTGCGTTTTCTTTCTTCCTACCCGGTCTCCCCAATCCATTTGTCTAAACTTTTCTTCTCCACTGATCGATTTTTAAAAAGCCGGGGGTTAGTTTGTTGAGGTAAAATCTCAGGAATTGTTACCGAATATAGCTTCTTAGTTTGAAATAATAAAAATATAAAGTGGGTAACCTCTCGTCTACCGGAGCCATTTTTTGTAACAAAATTGCCGAAGGGGGGTTGGTGGTTACACCCCCCCCCTTGTGATTTCGTTTACTCTGAACACCCGATTACTGTAAATTTGGTACCAAAGGATTAGATTAGGAGTGTCTCTTTCCATGGCTACCACAAAATAATCGTACTAACATCCCAATTATGACGTCACCATTTGTCATATGTTGAGGAAAAGTACGAAAATATGAATATAGGGTGGACAATTGATATATTTCGCCCAAATTAGTGACTTCTCAAACACCCAATAGCTCTAAATGATGTACTTATATAAACTAGTCATTTCCCATCAAGTTGTAGAGTCAAAAAACGCATGAAAACATGATTTCCTAATCTTTTTTGGCCGAAAAAATGAATTTTTCACGTGTGTGTCTATGGAAATGGGGCAGTTTGCTGACATGCAAACTTTATGACGTCAGTGGGATATTCTGATAGGCTGTTGTTACTCATTTGGTATCAATGGAAAGAGGAGGACCATAGCTATCTATTGGTACCAAACAAGTGTCTGTGATGTTCCCTGTGTTGTGTTAGGCAGGTTGGTACTTCTATCTTCCGGAGGGGGGGGGTTGTACCACCCCCCATCGATCACTTTGGGATCCAGTCTTCTTACCTATACCCGGTGGATGGTTGTTTTCTGGATTAAAGGATGCGGAAGAAGGACACATGACACTTGACATTGACATTACATAATTTGCACCAAAAAAAGGGGGTTTTGAAATGCCCGGGGAAAAACAAAACCTGAAGGGGGTGGTAAAACCACCCCCCCTTCGGTCGGCGAGAGTTAAAAAATGAGAATAAAGGTATTGTTTTTAGCTCTTGCCGTGTGTCTCTTATTGGGTCATATCACACGGGGACTAGCCACTATTTTAGATACAACAACCTGCGCATCATTGTTCTAATTAAAATATGCTGTCGCCCATGTGATGTGATTATGAGCACAAAGATACCGGCAGAGGTTTTTAAATAACAATACTTTATTCTCTATGTACTAGGAGTGTATCCTTCTGGCCAGTGTAATTGCTGTTTTGACATTCCAACAATGTTGGACATTTCCAAACTAATTCAATTGGATAAATAATTGTAACTAATCAGTGTTATATATAAAATTGAGTCACTTGTGCACATTACAGCTCAAAGTGTTGTGTTTAAAGGATTTTCTGACCTTGGCGTCACAAAGATGTCAGAACAAAAAATTAAGACAAGATCTCAAGGTCACTGTAAGAAAGAAACTGTATTATACCAATACCAAATAAAAGGAAAACAATAATCATTTTTTAAAATGGAGTTATCTAGCTCATCTAGAAACAAATAATTTTTTTTTACATTTCCCCACCACTGACAGACCCGGGGGGCTGTGGGAAATTAATTAAAGGTCTACACCTTTCTTACAGATCTATGATTGGCTCATTCCATATAGAACATTCTAATATGACCTTTGAGCACCAAATCAAAATAGATTTGTATCTCCATTGTTAAGGCGAAAAGTGGGACCAAGTTGAATCCATTGGATAAGATGAGCTACCCCCTCTAAGAAAAGAAAAAACAAAGAGAACTTATTTCACCTTTACACTGTTGTGCATGGCATAACTAGGTTTATCATGCAAAAAGATTGGAATCACCTTAAGTTGTACAACATGGTTAGAATGAAAGTTCATTTAAAGGTCCATTTTTGCACTTTTTCTACTTTTGTAAGAAATTGATTTTTTTAATAAAGTTTCCCATACGAAAGGTAATAAGCTATAATGGTACTATTTTGTGTCTTGAGGTGTGTTATATGTGAACATAACTTTAGATAACTATTTGTAAAACCTGTAACAGTTTGGATCAGGAGGGGGGAGTTTGTTTCTTGACAAAATCGGTCCTATGGGTGGTTGAGAACTGGGCATGGGGTAAGATGAGCATAGGAAACAAGTGAGCAAAAATGGTTTGTCACGTAGACAACTTATCAACGGAAAATTGTTAAAATTCAACTCTTGGAAACGAAATTTTATCTTATCAATATTTTTTAGGGAATATTGTAAAAAATAAAAAAAAAAAAAAAAAACATGGCTGGAAATAAAAGTGGGGAATTTGGGGAGCTCCTTCCCAGGAAAGTTGGCCATTTGGAAGGGAAAACTGTACCTAAAGATATAGTGGGGAAGGAAGGAAAATCTGTGAGAATTGCACTATCTTCCCAGGAAATAAAATTGACATTTTTTCACGCTTGCAAAAAAAAAAAGAGTAAAGAAAAGCAAAAGTGGGTTCACGCTATGAATATATACTGTTGTGTGTTTCTATAGATGACTCAACTTACCACTTTGACGACTTCAACGACCCCACCTATGGGGTTAAATGAGCCAAGTTACCAAACTTTTGGCAGCCCACAAAGAATAATGAAAATGATTGGTCAAAAATTTGTGATACTTTATCGAGTAAGCATACAGATGTTTCCTTTTAACATATAAAAAATAAAATTTAAATACAACATTCTATTACATGGGATTTGTCAACCACCGGTGTGATTCTCCAAAGGGAATCTTTAAACCCGGGGTTGAGGTCTGAAAGTGAAAGTGAAAGTGAATCCATAGTCGGCAGGTATCATAGTCAGGGCTCCATAGACGGACAACGGAATAAAATAAAGCCTGATGATGAAACTAATGTTAAGTGAAGATTCAACTGAATCGATTGCCTCTTGTTCACATTGCCCGGGGCACTGTGAACCCGGAGGACAATAATGCCACACCGGGTTTTTAAACCAGTTTCTCCTTAATTATATAAAACCTCTTTGCCTTTCAAACTGGATTTATTTATTAAGACTTTCGTAGGAAGGGATTAGCCCTCAGTGACAAGTGCACTGATTTCCAGGAGGCCCTGCCCCCAAATATACACATGTACAGAATCAGAACTTATAAGATATTAACATAACAGATAAAAAATACTAAACACAGAACAAAATAAAATAAGCACAAAATGATGTCTAAATGAATTTGAAATTATAGGCATCTACAGTAGACAAAATACAATGTATTGCTTTATGTGGGATGTACAACTGGTAGATGCTTTAGCTGAGATAAACTCTCATTGTATTATAGGTACCAGCGATATAGAAGGAAGGCTGTTCCCTATTTTGGTTGCTCTCATAGGGAACGTACGTTTCCCCGCATTTAGGTTCCCATAGGTTGGTTTTCATACAAAGAGTTGTGGTTTGACTTCGTGGACCCTTAAAATGAACTGAGTGCCATAAAAGTGAACTGAGAGGAAACGTAACTGGGGCAAGACCTTTGAAGCATTTAAAATAAGAAGCATTACATATGGTTATATAAACCGATCATTAAGTTTGTTCCCCTTGCAGTGTACACATCAAGTCTTTAACAGGGATTTAAGTCAGCTGATTAAAAAAAATTATGCGAGCTAATCTCTTTTGACAAAGTAGTCTACTGTCAAATATATGCACCGACTAAAATAGGGTCAAATTGACCCCCTGATCTGGCATATAGTTTATGAACCAATAGTGGTTAAAAATACCCCTGTGGGTCAAATGACTATATTTGGTTAATCGGGATGCACAAAAATCTGATAAAGACAATAAACCCAAATGTTATTTGATATCAACTACCTCCTTTGGTCAAAGATGACTAATTAGGGTCAATTTGAAATTGACCGCGTTTAGGGGTCATTTCAATATTTATCTAAAAAGAAAATACCCAGAATGTGTTGATTCAACCATGACTATTGTCAAATGAAAGTGACCACGTAAAATTCTTGATATTTTGGACCCCATTGTTTTAAGTGTGTATGAACAATATCACATGGTACAACGGGGCCCTTCAAACGGCGCTACGCATATGCCCTGTCGGGCCAATTGAAGGCGCACAGTAAAACAACGGAACGATCGATTTAAAAAGCCGGGGTAGTTTGTTGGGTAAAATCTACAGTATATGTTACCGATATAGCTTCTTATTTTGAATAAAGTGGTAACCCTCGGCTACCTGAGTCCATTTTTTTTGTAAACAAATTTTGTCCGAAGGGGGGGGCTGGTTACCACCCCCCTGTGATTTTCGTTACTGAACACCCATTCCTGTAAAATTTGTACCAAAGGATAGCTTAGATGTCTTCTTTCATTGGTACGCAAAATAAGTACTACACCCATATGACGTACCATGACACATAGGTTAGGAAAGGTACGAAAATACGGAATATATGTGGAAACTTGATATTTCGCAAATAGTGACTCAACCACCCTATTATTAGCTCTAAAATGATGTCATTATATAAAACTAGTCTTTCCCATCAAGTAGAGTAAAACCGCATGAAAATCTGATTTTCCTCAATTTTCTGCGGCGAAAAATGAATTGTTCACTGTGTGTGCTATTGAATGGCAGTTTGCTGATCAATGCAAACTTTAATGACGTCTTGTGACGATCATGCTAGCATGTTGGTACCGATTTGGTATCAATGGAAAGAGGAGGACCATAGCACTATTGGTACCAAAATCGAAGTTTTCGTGATGTATCCATAGTGTTGTGTAGGCATGTTTGGTACTTCTCTTCCGAATGTGGGGGTGGCGTACCACCCCCTATCGATCACTTTGGATCACACCTGTATCTTACCTATACCCGGTGGATGTTTGTTATTTGGAGTTAAAATGAGGCTGGAACATTCATTGACAATTACATTAAATAATTTTGGCACCAAAAATGGGGTTTTAGCAGCCTGGGACAAACCTGAGGGGTGGTAACCACCCCCGCCTTCGGTAGACTCAAGAAGTTTAAAGAATGAGAATATAATGTGTATTGCTTTTTCGGCCCTCTCTGTGTATCTATTGGTCATATCCCGACAAGGCGACAGCACGATTTTAGCATAAAACAACTGCGCATCTTGTTTCTCTTAAAATAATGCATGTCGCCTGTGTGGAATATGACACAATAGATACACTGCAGAGTCTAAAAACAATGCCTTTATTCTCTAATGTAATGTATTCTATCATTAATTGCCATTGTAATTGTGTTTTTCTGACATTCCAAATTTTTGGACACTCCAAGCTATCAATTTGATAAAATTGTAATAACATCAGTGTTATTATATAAAATCGATATCACTTGGTGTCACAAGAACTCTTAATTGTGTTATTTAAGAGGATATTTCTGACCTTGCGTCCACAAGATGTCAGAACAAAAATTAGACAAGATCTCAAGGTCACTGTAATAACCTGTATACAATTACCAAATAAAATGAACAACATCAATTTTAAAAATGTGAGTTACTCTGGGCTAATCTAGAAACAATAGCTTTTTTTTTACATTTCTCCCACCCTCCCCCGCCCCTGACAGACCCGGGGCTGTTTGAATTAATTAAGGTCTACACTTCTTATCAGTATCTCTGATTGGCTCATTCCATGATAGCACATAATAATTACCTTTGAGCAACCAATCAAATAGATCTTCTGTATATCCTATGTTTAAGGAAAGTGGGACACGTTGATATCCTTGGATAAAGAATGAGCTACCCCCTCTAGAAGAAAACAAAGAACTTATTTCCCATTACACTGTTGTCATGGCATAAATAGGTATTCTTTCTCATGCAAATATCAATCACTTAACTTGTAACACATGGTTAGAAATTCGTCATTTAAAGGTCCATTTTTGCACTTTTTTCTAACTTGTTTGTAAAAAATGATCTTTTAATTCATTCCCATAAAAGGTAAACAGCTATAATGGTACTATTTTGTGTCTTTAGGTGTGATATGTGAACATAACATTAGATAATATCTTGTAACTGTAACCAGTTTTTGATCAGGAGGGATTTTTGTTTCTATGACAAAATGGTCCTATGGGGTGAGTAGTAGAGCCACTGGCCTGGAGGTAAGCGAGCATGAAAAGTGAGGCAAAATTGTTTTCAGTAGAAACTTATCAGAAATTTTTCAAATTCAACTTTTAAATCTAACTTTTACTTTATCAATAATTTTTGGGTGATATCTTAAAAAAAAAAAAAAAAAAAACATGGCTGGAAAAGGTGGGGGAATTTGGAAGCTCCTTCCTCAGTAAGTTGGGGGGGCGCATTTGGAGGAGGAAACTTGTACATAAGATCTAGTGGGAAATCTGTGAGATTGCAACTATCTTCCCAGGAAATTTACAATTTTTATCAAGCCTTCAAAAAAAAAATGAGTAAAGAAAGCAAAATTGGGTTCAACGCTATGACATATAACGTGTGTGTGTTTCTATAGAGACTCAACTACCCACTTTGACTAGACTCAACTTACCCCCCTCGGTGTAAATTGAGCCAATTTCCCAACCTTTTTTGGCAGCCCACAAATAATATTGAAAATTATTGGTAAAAATTTGTATCCTTTATCGAGCTAAGCCTACAGTATGTTTTCACTTTAACCAATAATAAAATTTAAATAACAACATCTATTTACACTCGGGAATTTGTAAACCACGCTGTTATTCGCAAAGGGTAATCTTTAACTCCGGGGTGAAAGTAATCATAGTCGGCAGTATCATAGTCCGGGCTCCATAGACGACAACGGAAGCAAGCGTGAAACTAATGTTAAGTGAAGAGTCAACTGAATGAGGGTATTGGGCCCTATTGTTTCCCATTGTTCCCGTGCTGTGAACCCGAGGACCATATCTCCTGCCAACCTGGTTTAACTCATTCTCCTTCATTGATAAACCTCTTTTGCCTTCAACATATTTATTTATTTAACTTTCTTTAGGCAGGGATAGCCCCTTCAGTTGACAAGTGCACTGATTCCAAGGAGGACCCTGCAATATACACATTGTACAGATTGAACTTATACCGATATTAACATAAGATAAAAAATACTAAACACAGAACAAAATAAAATCAAGCAATGAGTATATAATGAAATTAATAGGCTCATCTACAGAGAACAAATACATGTCAAATGCTTATGTGGCTGGATTTAACAAATGTAGATGCTTTAAGCTGATATAGACTCATTGGTATTATAGTTACCACGGCATATCAGAAGGAAGGCTGTTCCATATTTTGGTTGCTCTCATATGGAACATACGTATTCCCCTGCATTTAGGTTCCAAGTGGTTTCATATCAAGAGTTTGTGGTTTGGAAAAAAACCTTTTTCCCAGGGCCTGGTACCCTTAAATGAACTGAGTGCATAAGTGACTGGAGAGGAAAGGTAACCTTGGGCAAGACCGTTGAAGCAATTTAAAAATCAGCATTATCATATGTATACAACCGATTCATTAAGTTTGTTCCCTTCATTGTACACATCAGTCTTTACGTAGTTCTAATGTCAGCTGATAAAAATATGCGAGCTAATCTATTTTGAGGAAGCTTGAAGTGTCTTCATACATCGTTAGTATCATTTAGACCAGACATGGCTGCAATAGTCAAATTTTGCATGACAATTGAATTTGCAAGCATACAAGAGTATCTTTTTGAATATAATATTTACGTCTTCTATAACTCCACAACGTTTAGAAATACATGCAACATTTAATAATAATAATAATGAGATTTATAACGCGCTTTTACTAAAGTAGGCAAGAGCGCTATAGTAGAACAGCGATTTGAAGGGTAAAATCACAGTTTAGGACTACATATGACGATTCATGACTTTTAAAAGCTGAAATGTGATCAGGGCGAGGGGGAGACCATATGTTACAGCATTCGTTCCACAAATAAGGACCTGCAATGGACAGGGCACGATCACCATGCCGTTATTGGAAGGCGATGCACTTGAACAGGATGTTGAGCTGGAGCGAAGTGCGTATGTGGTCTGTAATACTAGAAAATAAGAAGGCAATATACTGATGGGAATTCAGATGAAAAGCTTTAAACTTGATGAGGAGACGTTGTATTCAATCCTCTGGGCACTAGCAACCAATGAAGGGAATGGAGTAATGGAGAGGCATAAGCGTCTCTAGGTTTTCTCAAAATCAGACGCGCATCATCTTTTTTTGATAGGTACCACGGCTACTATAACTGTTTCTTATCAATACCATACATGAGTGAATTACAATAATCTAATCTAGACAATATAAGAGTTGTGCCCCAAATCCATGCTTATCCATGTCCAGTATCAGGTGTTACGAATACGATTGAATATGTCAACATCCAGTGTATGGAGCGTGAACAAAGCATGATGTATTGCACATGTCATGGAGCTATCAAAAATTACACCAAGGTTCTACGGACTCGAGAAGTATTAGATTTTCTTGTCCAAGTAAACGAGATGATGTTGCAGGACTCAAATGATGCACTAGAACAACAATAAAGAACCAGTTTTTGACTTGAGTACAATTTTTACCTCTGCTCAAGATCCATGACTGAAGTCATCCACACCCTTGCCATCTGTACATTGGCACAAAACTGCAATCCCATTTGAGGGATCTGATCACCCAGGACATCTAGAGTGATCAAAAATTACAGCCAGATATTTAACTGGTGCAACCTTTCAATAGTATCATTATGACAGTTTGCAGAGAAACATTTTGAAAATTATTTGAGAAAAAATCAACATGACATTTACCAAATACCATAAACTTGGTTTTCTTGTATTCAAGTGAGTTTGTTATCATAAACCAGGACGCCGTAATACACATGTTGTTAAGTTTATCATGAGAAGAGAATGGTTTTACACAGTCAAAGCCTTCTGAGGTCAAGGAAAATTGCCCCTGTTGCAACGACCCTCATCATATTTTCAAAATATAATATCCTGTACATCAAGCAAAGTAGTCGCTGTGGAATGATTAGCACGAACCGGATTGGTTAACTTTTTAGACTTTTTAAAGTTTGATTTCAGAATTGTTAGAGTTATAGGTAGAGTTGCTTTTAGAGGTCGAGTTGGAGTTAGTGTTAAGAGTTTCCATTTCGGTTCAAGTAGAGTTGAGTTGCAAAATTAAGTCCGAGTTTGAGTTTGAGTTCAAGCTGGGTTTGGATTAGGGTTAGGTTTAGGTTATAAGGTTATGAATTGCAATGAAAAAATAGCTGCTTATCTTTTATTCCATATTCTTGACTATTAATTCCATGTTGAGTCTGCGATTGCATAAGCTTCAACCTCCTGACAGAGCCCTGACCTCTGTTTATACAAAACTTTTAGCGTTATCAAAGATTAAAAAAAAAAAAAAGAAAAAAAAAAAAAAAAAAACAATTCTTTTTTTTTGGTAATATACTTAAAAACAAACCCAAACAAAATAGTAAAAAAGGCAAAATTGGATTTCAATGCTATGGCAGACTAACGGAGATGTAGTTCCCATCATCATTGTCATTGTTTGACATGTTTAAGGAAGAGCATTAAAATGTTTCACGCTCACCTAGTTTTTTTTTTAAAGCACTACTTTTACCGCGGCATGTGAGGTGCATAAACTGAGGGGGTAAACTGAGGGATGGGAGGGGCAAGAAATATTTTTTTGGTAATGCCCCCATGCCACCCCTGGTGCCTCCCCTGTTATCCTTCAATTATTTGCAAAAGAAACTTCACACCCTATGACTGGTTAGCACTGGTTTGCTGGTCACTGTCTAGACTTTATTTACGTCATTAATCTGGACATAGGCCTACTACTCATTAAAGAATAAAGGTTATGATTTTGGGAACCGGCTTATCCTCTTTACGACGAATTGAAACCAAGGCAGATACCATTATTTTAAGTGGAATAACGAGGCCTGAGGCCGAGTTCCTTCACTCAAATAATGCGTTGTTCTGCCTTTATAACCTTATTCTTATTCATTAACAGGTTTATCATTAAGCTCATCTTAAACCCAATCTCGCTATCTTTATGGCTTAAATACAACAGAAATCGCGACTGCACCATAACTTTCCCAGTGAACAAAAAAAAAAAATAGCACAAACCCGCTTGAACTCAACGAAACAATGGCAAGATCCGCACATTGACAGGCGTCGCGAATGCACGCAAAACGCGTGTGATGGGCACTATTCTTTGGGATGCTCACCCACGTGACTCGAACTTTAATTTGCCTCACATGACAAAGATTCATCTAGCTATAAGTGGAACATTATTTTTTGGTTGGTTTGACAAAATTAACAAAAATACATGTTTCCACTTTGCGCTAGATTATTGTTTGTCATTGAGGCAAAAGTATTGGCACTTGGTGACATCCCGACGATGGCCCTGATGTTAGCGCTTCAACCTCGAATAATGTGAATCACACAGCGCTTACTACCTGGGTTCAATTGGTCGAATTGAACCCAGGTGTTTGAGAATATTTAATAATTCTCGGACGCCTGGTGATAGGATACATCTTAAAGGGCATGGTTTGATGCCGGGGACGGCGCCAGGGGGGGTGGCTGGGGCGGGCGGCCCTGATATTTTCAAATTAGGAAAAACAGTACAGGGGTTTTGCGCAAAATTAGGGGTTTTTAACCAAAACGAGTTCATTTTGTACCAGTTTCGCCCCCCCCCCCCCATGATGTTTCTCCCTCCATGAGTTAACCCTGTGCCGCCAGCCTAGGTTTGATGGTCCGATCAAATCGTGAAAAAAAAGATCTTTACTAATTAAGTACATCACATACTATCCAATAATAGTGCTCCCTTAAGTAAAGGCAAGATAAGAGTGAGAATGAAAGACATAGAGATAGAATAAGGTTAAGTATCAAAGCAAATATCTATAATTAAAGAAAACTTTGTCGGAAGACACAGTTGTTTGACACCATGTAAATCTTCTCTTTTATTTTAGAGCAAGTTTAAGCACTGGTGACACAATATTGACAACTGATATGTGCAATAGCTATAACCTCCACAAAAATAAGAAAAAACCATTGTGGGAATCTTGCCATATGTGCCCTACAAAGGTCAGAATTTGTATGTTATAGTGGCCTCTATATTCCTAGGTTCCATAGAAAGACGTGTAAAAGTAGATTTTATGAAAAAATAATATTTACCCACAATGAAATTTCATCAAATTACCCAGTAAGCTAGGTAGTTGGAATTAAATACTTCAACTTAGGTGGTCCAAAATTGTCGCCGTTGATATTTTTTGTTTTAATCTCGTTTTGGTCATAATAAATGAGACTTTCAACAAGCTGTGAAGACAGTACTCTGACATTTCTTGATAAATGATTGCAGAAGCTGAAACAAACTATAGTATTGGTCACTGCATAATTCAGAAAGCAAACTTGGCCTATAGTGACAATATCTTCTTTTAATATCTAATACAGGATAATAAGTATTTAAATAAAATTTACACATCCTAAATGGTGGGTGACCTGATAGACAAGCTCGTCCCCTACTTTGCTCCGCGACTTTGAGATTTTGTATCAGAGAAAAAGGTACATATTTTTCTCATTACCGCCAGAGAAATTTAAAGTCCTGCAGTCATTTCTTTTCATGTTATGAATAAAAATGTTCTCAAACTGTTGTTATGACGCACATTTAATAACATTTCTTTCTTCCAACACACACACTGTCCTATGGGCCATTTCAGGACCATTTATCTCTTATGTACTATCCAAGACTTACCGATCTACATTACGCATTTCAAGATTCTATACACCTGCGTTCAGTGTAAGGTGAACATGACCGCCATTCTTTTGCCATATCCCTTACCTATCTACCCATTTTCTTGGAGGAGTGGCTCAAGTTGTGCCAAAAAATGCATATACACCTCCATCTATCTTCCCGAGTCGTGACGTCAACGGTTTCAGACCGTTGTATTTGCGTGTAATATTTGCACCGCCTTTGTACGCGCACGTCGTAGTTCGGCGCCTTTGAATCAACGCTCACGATTTAATGCTGCTAATAATGCATTAACCACACTGCCGCACTGACTGGAGCAAGATCACTATATAGCTATTACCATAGGGTTGGCATTGTGACCTGGCTTTCCCTAGTGCAGGGCCGTCGCTAGACATTTTGTCAGGGGGTGTAAGCTGAAGAAGGTATTGCGCGTAAGAGTCCGGAAGCGTATTGATCTAATAAACAATCACTAACAGCGCACGTTCGGCCCACTAAGGGCCGTTGAAAATTGTCCAAGTAGAGCTTCTTACGCCATTTTTTCTTGATCGTTGGAACTGCACACCGCAAGTGTCCTTGACTCAAACCGGAAGGCCCGTCGAACTGGTGGGTTAAACAGGGGCCGCTTTAGGCCCCTTGGCGGGGTGCAGGGGCAAGCCCCTGCTGGAATGCCTAGGGGGCAGAGCCCCCGAGGCTCTTGGATTTAAGCTTTCAGAACTCTCAAAATGACGCATGCACTGTTTGAGGGGTAATAGTAACCAATCCAAAATAAAGACCCAGTAAATATCTGGTTTCATCACTTTGCTCACTGAGACGTGCAGGAGGCCTATACATAGTATAAGCTTGTCCTGCCATATAGCTATCGGCCAATTTCTTTAATGGTTGTGTGATGCAGTAGGACTAGCAGAGAGCCCTTCTGGGGGTCCAAGGGGCGCCAGCCCCCGGAAGCTCTTGGATTCAGCTATTCAGACCCTTCAAGATTACCACTTTTTGAGGGTTAAATGGACACCAAATTCAAAGAAAAGAATTCTTGCCGTTTCTAACTTTGCTCACTGATGGGCAGTTAAGCTTGTACCGCCGAAGGGGACTGTACACATTATAGCTAGCGCCAATGGTCTCTTAACGGATGCCGGAGCAGAGCCCCTGCTGGATGTAGGGTGCCGAGCCCCGGAGGCTCTTGGATTTAAGCTTCAGAACCTTCTTTTAGAAATGAACCATGCCAATCTGTTTGAGGGGTAAATAGTAACCATCAAAAATAAAAGACACAAGTAAAGTGGGACTGGTTTCTAACTTGCTCAATGAGACGGGCAGGAGGCCTATTACATGTAGCGATTGTACTGCATTATAGCTAGCGCCAATGTCTTATGGGTGGGTGCGAGTAGCAGAGCCCTTATGGGGGTCCAAGGGGGCGAAAGGCCCCCGGAAGCTCTGGGATTTCAGCTATTCAGAAACTTCAAGATTACCACTTTTTGAGGGGTAAATGGTCACCAATTCAAAGAAAAGATGGTTCTAACTTTGCTCACTGATAAGGGCCAGTTATAAAGTTTGTACCGCGAAGTGGACCTATACACAGATAGCTAACGCCAATGTCTTTAACGGTGGGGCATGGAGCAGAGCCCTGCCGGAGTCCAGGGGGATGAGCCCCCGGAAGCTCTTGGATTTTAGATATTAAGAAATGTATTTTTAAAGGGACTAGTTATAGTATTAATTCAAATGCCAAGCCAAGTAGACCTATAAGTTTATGGTGCTGGGGGCTAGGGAATCTATCCTACCATTTGTTTTTTCTGACCACTTCAGCTCCCCGACTGAAAATTCCCATTATATACTGGTAGACCAAACTTGAGGAATGGCCCATGGCTTTCCCCTCGTGTTTTCTCAAAGTTATTTTCACACATTTTGATCACAAGTACTGTTGGTACATTAACCATTCATGATTACCGTTGGGTAGGCTTGGAACACAACTAATTGGCTTGAGGGGAAGCCCAAAATTTGTGATTATTTGGGTTTTTGTAAGTCTGGAGTTCAATCTCTGCGTTTTGATGTTGTTCTCCTTTTGTGCCATTCTTACTTCCCCTTTCTCTCTTTCTTTTCTCTTTCCCGCTTTTTTTCTCTTTCTCTTTTCCTTTCTCTCTCTCTTCCTTTTTCTTTCTTCTCTTTGAGGATCGCTGGGGGGGGGGTGTTTCCACCCCCCACACCCCCCCCCCCCCATGGAACGGGCTCTGCCCTAGTGTTATCTCAATGTACTTTTATCAAAGGTCAGGTTTCATCTTACACTGAACACACTATAATACCTTCTTTCTGCTGATATGGAACAAATTTCAGTTGGCTTTGATGATTGCATTTGGTGCTAGGAGAAACAACCAATTACATATGCCACTTTCGTGTTAAAATTGTGTTCAATAAACAAACTACAAAATTATAAATTTATCACAGACAGGACAAATTTGCAGGTTGAGGTTGGGACTTTCGCAATAAAATCGTTAAGATGGTTAATAAAAATCTTTTCTCACCCAATTTTAGGGGGTGGTTAGTTATAAGCACGTAAACAAAGTACGCGAGCAATGAAAATGACCTCTTCAAGTGACTACATGTACATGGATTGTTTGTAGTTGTAGGTACAATAGGTAATGAAATTAATACAGTTTATATTGAATAAGGTAGCTTTAGAACAGCAATAAACAAAATATTTTTATTTTTAAACTTTGATTTTTGATGAATGTGTGTGATGTAAAGGTTGCACGAGATTTTCCCATAACAGGTGTCACTAAAAATCTTAAAATTCTGATTTTTCCCTGGGTAAGCTTTCTATCAAAAATACTCCCATTTTTTCTTTGAAAGGATTAAGCTGAGAAAGGTTTCTGGTTACCAGAGAAATTGTGAAATTTCTAATTTCGTATAGGAGCAAATACGAACTTCAGTCTATGTTTTACATTGAAATATAAGACAACAATCAAAATAACCTTTTTTCTCTTTGACTAAGACATTTCTGTAGCAAAATTCAAGCCATACGAAATCTATTTGAAGTGTCTAATCTGTGTTTGAAATTACTATTGTGACAAAAAATTTGGGTTGCCTCAAAATCTATCGTTGCACCCTGTAAGGAACTCAGATGCATTCCTTCATTTACATAAATTATGCAAGTTAGCTATCTCAATATGGCTGGATGGAAGGCACAATAGAGGCATCTTTGAAAACACATTTTCTGAACATTTAACAAACAACTCCATGCTTCGAAATTGACTAGAAGTGGCTAATAAGTTAACATGTTTTTCCATAAGGAGAGCGTTTTGAAAAATTGGCAAAACAAAATCACTGTTCATTTAGGTGCAGGTCTACCTCAAAAGCACAATAAACGGGAAAAGCGAGACAGAGAAGAGGAAGACAGACGAGAGAAAGGACATCAATACCAGTGGCTTTACCAACGGGGGCTAGGGGGGGGAAAGTTGCCCCCTCTGGCGCGAAAAAATCAAAGGCGGGACTGATATGGACCAAAATATTGCATTTTCACCCCTCTTTATCCAAGGAATTATTTTGCCAATTTCAGCCTAAAATTTGGGAAAATTAAAGTAAGTAAATTCGCAATTTTCGCGCGCCATTTCACTCAAATCCAAACTTAATTGGAGCCCAATCATCGGGGACACAACTTGGAAATTTTACCCCTCGGCGATCGACGCCGCGGTAATGCCATGATCAATACATACATACTTTAGCCGTAAGATATTGCACAGAATTGTTAACATGTTTAAATTATATAGTATACAAAATTCAGAGTCTTGAAGACACACATTTACACCGATGTTTCATGGAAAACATTTTGTATATGAAACAGGTTTTGATCATTATGTAATTTACATTGTCCTTCATGTCTTCAACCATTACGTGTCCTCACTTCTCTAGCATTTCCATTTTCAGCATCTATCAGTCACTTCTTGCATCACATTTGGAGTTTGGTGCAATGGTTATTTCTTGAGACTACTGTCATCATCTGGCCAATTAGCGTATCCTTCTTCCAGATTGGGTAAACATATTTCCACATCTTTGTCGCGCTTCTCTGCGGAATCTACCCCCCAATCTGGTTCATCTCAAAGCAAGCTATCAACTTGTTCCTTTCTCGGTTGAAGTCTCACGTGAGATGCGGTTTGTCACCAAATTTGGATGGAACCATGTGTAGTACGCCCTCAATGGTCATAATTCCCCGAGAAGTAATGGCCGCCCATACAAATGAAGTGCTACAATACCATAACTGTCGTGAATGTACATTCCTGAATAGTAATAACCAAGTGCTGCCATAGCAGGTGCTCAAAGACACAAGTATGTAATGTCCAATGTCAAACGCAATCTCGTATTCCCTGTCTTTCCTATTGAAGAAACAGAATATCTGCACCACAGCTATGCAACACAAAATATACTCTTCCGTTTCTCTTTTCATAAAATGCATCTCTTGACGTATAACCATTGTCCATAAGCAGGCCAATGACATGGACTATGGGAATGAGAGCCATTTGAAATGCAAGGCAAACAGCGCCAGCGCAGTTACACGTGAGGTTATCATGGAGGCACGCCAGACTAATCTGAAGCCTCTTCCACAGTAAGTGATGTCGTGTTTGTTTCCGAGAGACTCTCTTAGAGCCTTGTGGTAGGCTTCCAGTGCCCAGGATAAGATATTAATGAAGTAATAGCGAGAAGGCTGCGGAAATACGATAAAATATGTCGTTTGTCTGATGTTTGTGGACCAGCTTTTTGAAAGTCTCATTTATTATGGCAAAAACGAGAAAAAAAACAAAAATATCAGAGCGACACACTTTTTGACATCAAATTTGGTGAGTATTTATTCTCCTAACTATAAACTATTCGTGTAAATTTCATGAAATTTCATTGGAGGCAAATATGATCTAGTTTACATGTCTTTTGTAGAGGGCAACTAAACATACAATTATGGACTTTGAAAGTGAAAGGCTTGTGGCAAGATTCCACAATGGATTTTTAATGATTTCTGCAGAGGTGATAGCTCTTGCATACCCCTACTTCAGGTCTTGAGTGCCAACATTGTGTAAACACGTTATTTCATACGGAATTAAAACGCATCTGCATCATAGTGCCGGCAGTTCACACACACTCCTAGAAAACGTTTCACAATTGACACTCGCCAGTGGTGTTATATCAGTTGTCAAAAATTGTGTCGCATTGCTTTAAAAAATGCTCTAAAAGTCAAGAGACATTTACCTGGGGTACAAACATGTGTGTGGAAAAGGACAAATTCATGTTAGTAATTCCGTAAAACTCAGACTCTGCTGCAAATTGAAATAATCCTATTTTTCCATAACTCATTTAAAATTTATTTGGCTGCCAGACTCTATTTTTCTGGTCCACATTCTTGCTAAATTTAAGGAACAAAAATAACACGGCTTGCAGCAAAATTTTTCCAAACATTTAGTTTAACGTGATTTTGGAAGAGATGTCAACATTGTGGTTACATACTAAGATACAGCATTAGATGTGTCCTGTTAGAGTATTTTTTTGGGTGGGTGAAGTTGGTTGTAATCACACTAATTAGCAGAAACTAATTCTATGCTTTAATTGAAACCGATTCTGTATTTTTAATGGGAAAATTATGGAATATTCTTATTCATTGGGCGTGGTTTATCTCTTGTTATCAAGAAATTTGATTGGATTTAGTCAAAGCTCCGAACTCCGCCCAGCCATTACTGGGTAATAGATGGACAGTGCGTGCAGCATTTACGCGGTGTAGTCAAATACATGACACGCGCAAGCGTCGCGTTTATCTGCTCATCATTTCGTGTTATGTATCCAAATGCAATTTACACACGCTTGACGATCACCGCGCGATGATATGGTTCCTGGATTGAAACATTTGTTTTCAAAGAGGGGTGCAATTATGAAATGAATAAAACAGAAATGATGTTTATAATATTTTTGACAAACAAATTTGTTGATAAAGCCAAAAGGAACACAATTCTAAATAAGAATGAGAATAAAAGATAGATTTTTTGGTTTTGGGCATCTTAATGAATGGGGTCATAATGGATGGGTATCCATATTTATCTTGGTGGATACCGCATTCTTTTCTAAGTTTCAATTTACGGAGTCCTTATTTTAATGGACATATTTTTTACAGTGGTTGTGTTTTTAAAAACTTTTTTTCTCTCCAAATTCTTTATTATTTGTCCAACCAGCCATCTGTTGTACACTGGAGAGATGGTTTGCATTGGTACCCACAAATAAGAAAATGTAATGTTGTCCTTCAATTGTAACTCTACATTTCCAACTAAATTCCACCCATACTTATTAGACATTTTTTGTACTAACCAAGGAGAAAAGTACCACCCACTGTATTATACAAGGGGGGTGACCAAGCTTAATAAGCTTGGTGACAATGATCTTGTGATCAATCAGATCAAACAGCTTTTGAGAAGTCGTTTACTTCGGTAACCATACACACTGCAGGTAATCTACATTGAACGGCATGCAAGAACCTCTGATCTATTACTAATTTGAGAACATTTCAACTGATACATCACATAAGAGGCCCTGCCTGCTTCTCAACTGGCTTCAAACACTGAATTTGAACATGGTCCCTAACCTTTGAGCAGCCTACCACTTAATGGGGTGGAATCTGAAGATCATCTGTTTTTTGTGTTGCCAAGTTATAGACGATTGGGGATTCCAATCAAACTAATGCGCCATAACAACTTACAAGGTTTGTCTTTTCACATCTTTTCACTGTGCTGAAAGATTCTTTTTTTATTTTGTAGAATGATTCACTTTTTATTTTGGTAAAGAGATGATTCACATTCAAAATTTTATTTTACAAAATTGTGGGGTCAGAAAATTAGGACCAATTCCACAATTTGGGAGCCCAAATTCCCAAATTTGCTAAATGTTGGAAATATTTTGGGAACAGAAAATGTTGTGATAAATTTAGCCTCAAAATATTTCAGTGTAGCTGCGGTCCAACCAGTTTTTAAAACAAAATTGGTACATATGAGCCCCTACATTCAGACACTTATATGCACATTCCTACCCAAACCAAACTTGAGACTCCCAGGGTAAATAGATGTACGTCCAAAAACTTGGGTCTTATACGTTTTTAAAGGACTCTAGTCTTGTAGGAAAACCAAACATACAGACTTACCTGTTAATCCAGTGTAAAACTGGGGTACCTCAGGATAGGTATAGTTGCAGCATGATGATATATCTGAAGGACCACCCTGTGGCCCAAGCTTCCAGGAGGCTTCTATTAATCGCAGCATGGTCAGTCACGTTGCTCATACACCTTCCAAATGTAGTATTTCGTGTGAGATTTTCTAACTTTTCAAACCATAGTATAAACATCTCAGGTACCTAGAATAATAAAAAGTCAGAGACAATGAAAGTATGACCACTGACTATCACAGCCTGTTTGAAAACAACAGCTTGTTTACCCATGGTACTTCAAGACACATGTCAGTGCATTTGTTTACACATACAACAAACATAATTTGACTATCAAATTTTTTCATCAAATTTTAAATGCATGTCCTTTAAATGTATGCAGGTGAAAAAGTCACTCTTCCAACGGAGTTGCACTTTAACAAACTCTAACGAGAAGTAAAAAATCACACAACAGAGTGTAAATGTCCCTCAAAAGAGTGAAATTTCACTTAAAGGTGGTGGCCCCGATTTAGGATATGAAGTTTGTCATTCTGATAGATTGCCCTTCCACAACCCCAAAACCCCATCTGTAAAGTTTCGCACCGATATTTCATCCGTTTTTGAGGTGATAGCTAAAAACGTGATTTTGTAAGCCCATAGAGTACTGTTTAAGATTAATAATTGGTCGAACCCAGAATGGGGCATATTTTCCAAACTGGGTGCATATTTTTCTCATTTCCACACCAAACATCCTTGGGCCCTAAGATTTCACAGGGTAAATGAGAAAAATAGTACTTTCGTCTGATTCCAATCAAAATTTTGACCACTTTTCCTGTAAATCTGGGCTCTGGGGTCGAGGCTATTAGCGATCGGGCCATGGACCTTAATAAGGGTTCCTAGTGATACATCTTTCAATACTGGGATCACTTGTAGACAATATTTTTCAAGTGAATCACACTCTTTTGGAATTATTTTCACTCTGACAATGGAATTCTATAAATCAGAGTGTGAATTTTACAGAAGTAACTTACTTACCTCTCTGCACTCCCCCTCTTTTCCTTTCTGTTTTCAATTCTTTTCTTTCCCCTCTCTCACGTTTATGGTCAACCCCCTTTCTCTTTTTCCTCTCCTCCCCTCGTCCTCACTTTTTTTGCTCTCTCAGTCTCAGTCTCTCTCCATTGGAACTATCCCGGACGATCCAAACACACTCTCTCCTCATTTCCCCTCAGTGTAATGTCAATCAAATGGTTGTTGCAATAATTTGCAAGCCACTGCAAAGATATTTTGGCAGAAATCTACAGATGATATTTTCACTTCCTTTGGGCAATATGGGGCCACTTTTTGTGTCATCTACTTGGGCCAATGTTTGTGTAAAATCAATAGTTTGTAATTGCAAGCCATTGCAAAGAAGCCTTTTGTTACAGCAATCTACAGAGATATTTTTCACTTCTATTTGGCAAATTGGGCCACTTTTTGTGTCCATCTACTTGGGGCACTTTTTGTGTCATCAAATAGTTTTTGCAATGTGCAAGCCAGCTGCAGGAGAATATTTTTGACAGAAATCTACAGAGATATTTTCCTTCCATTTGGCAAATTGGGCCACTTTTTGTGTCATCGAACTTTGGGCCACTTTTTGTGGTCATCAAATAGTTGTTTGCAATTGCAAGCACTGCAAAGATATTTTTACAAAATCTACAGAGTATAGTTCGCTTCCATTTGGGAATTGGGCCACTTTTTTTTCATCTACTTGGCATGTTTTAAAAAGTTGTTGCAATTGCAAGCCACTGCAAGAATATTTTGACAGAATTACATAGATATTTCGCTTCTTTTCCATTTGGCAAATGGGCCACTTTTTTGTGTCATCAACTTGGGCCACTTTTTGTGTCAATCAAATAGTTGTTGCAATTGCAAGAGCCACGCAAAGAAGAGTTTTTACAGAAATCTACAGAGGATATTTTCGCTTCCATTGGCAATTGGGCCATTTTTTTGTCATCTCTTTGGGGCCACGATTTGGTGTCAATGAAATAGTTCTTGCAATTGCAAGCCCTTGCAAAGAATATTTGACAGAAATTTTTCACATTCCGTTAGGCAAATTGGGGGCAAGCTTTTTGTGTCATCTCCTTCTTCAGGAAAGACCCACATAATTGCCTTTTTCTCATTGTATAAGCAGCAATAACTGATGGTGTGGTGAGGGTGGGGGGGGGGGGCAGGTTTGCCATCCCAGAGAGCTTTGACCGGGTCAAGTAAAAGCTTGAAATCATGCTAAACACCTTTTTTGTCATGCTCACTGGGAAATTCACCCTCCAACCCCAAAATTTGCCTCAAAACCAGGAATCCCCTTCTGACATTGACCACCGCGCTATTACCCTGGGGGCGGGCCTGTTCCATTGTGAATGAAACTTTTTTTTATTAAAGGCTGACTAAGAGATTTTTGAAATATGATTTGTTTTGTTTGGTTATTTCTTAAAATAGTCCCACAGAACTAAAGATAGTCCCTAAAATCCGCAATGGGGGGGTGAGATGAATCATATTTTTGTTGTTTTTAGAATGCATAACCATTTGTGGATAACAGTGCAATAGGATACTGTGTATAACAAAAAATGTGAGTTTCTATATGACGGACCTCTTCGATTTGATCTTAGCTATTTCCCACATGATTACTGATTAGTATAATGGACATCATTAGGTTTGCAGAAACACAATTTGTTTTGAAAAATAGGCGGAAAATCTCCAAGTCAGCTTTTAATGACGCCAAATTTAAAGGGAATTTATTGGCATGAATCTTATCGGCACATATATAATGAAATATCCCTATATAAAACGTACCATATGGTTTTCATGGTCATTGGAGTATTCCTTGCGAAAAAAATCCAGATTATTCCGACAAATGTCACGACTGTACAACGATCATGGAAGCTGCCATCTTTATTCCTTGTGCTATATTTACAACACCGCACGCAATACCGAAACAGAAGCCAGCGAAATATATCATGCCGACTTCTGTTTCGGTATTGCGTGCGGTGTTGTAAATATAGCACAGGGAATAAAGATGGCACCTTCCATGATTGTTGTACAGTCGTGACATTTGTCGAAATAATCTGGATTTTCTTCGCAAGGAATACTCCAATGACCATGAAAACCATCTGGTACGTCTTATATAGGGATATTTCATTATATATGTGCCGATAGATTCATGCCAATAAATCCCTTTAACCACAAGGTAGTTTGAGTATACACATAAAAAATCTTTCCATGCTTGACCCCTGAGGATGTATGATTTTGGCATCAAAGGTATTCTAAAAGTGGACTTTACTCTTCTGAATTCTTATATTCATGAGGTATTGATTTTGGTAAAAATGTGTGCTATAATAACATTTATGAATTACCTTGATATCTGCATATTTTAGGTTCTTGTGCACTGTCAAGAAGCCTATGTACAAGTTATAGGCTAAAAACAGCAAAAATCAATAAAATGGCTTTGAAATTTCAGTTGTACAGAGGTCAAATTTTAAAGTTGCTCTGATTTGGATTAAAAAAATCATCGTGGTCCCCGGACCCCGAGTGTCGTCTGCCGTCACAGTTTGTAAATGGGGCCAAAGGTCACATGAGGTCACCAAGGTCACATGAGGTCACCAACATGTCACTCCAACCCGCCCCCTCCTTTCCACTGAGTTACATCATCGTAGCCCTTAAGACTGCATTCAATTTATTAAGGGTTAACATTTTGACCACAGACACACACAGATGTCACACAGACATATTGACCAGAGTAATCCCCGGAGTAATCCCTATGTGCCTTCTGCAAGACTTGCAGATGACACAAAAATGGTGCAAATTATTGGTGGAATTCACAGGATTCAAATAAGGAATAGTTTTGACTGTCTTAAATGCTTAGTTTCCGATGTAGGGGGAAATATTGCATTCAATGGGGCTTGACCTTATTTCTCCCTACTCTGTTAAGCAAGCATTTGAGACACTCAAAATTATTCCTTATTTTAATCCTATGAGTTTCATCAATAATTTGCACCATTTTTTAAAATCCAAATCAGACCAATTTTAAAATTTGACCCTGTATAACTGAAATTGCAAAGCCATTGCTTTTGTGTATAGAGAGAATCCAACTGCTATATAAATGGCTTCCATTCATATTGCTGCCAGTCCGAGGCTCTGCAATGACAAAATCTGTGTGGAGTGAAATGAATATATGCACTATACTCTGGGCCATAATTTCTTGGACATAACAAACACGCGCGTTGATCTTTGCGTGTACTGCGTCTACGTGCAACACAATGGTGCGCCGTTTTGGCGGGAATGCAGGCGTACGCTCTAAACTGTCCAAGAATTATGAGCCAGAGTATACAATTACCTGTTAATGGTGCCCAGTTGTAGCACATGCACAATTATCTTAACCAGCCAATCCAACGCCTTCCTACAGCATCCCTCCACTGGATTCCATGTGCGTTTCTGAGTAAAATCGTCCACAAACCAACGAAAACTTGACACCTGTACGGTGATGGACCCCATAAGTATAAACACCAAAGTGAGGCATGCCCACCAGATATCACCCTCAGAAAAATAGTGCATACACGCTAGTATGTCTGTTACCACATCGAAGATGTAAGTTCCAACACCTTTGAAAATAAACCCTGCGTCGAGGTATGTGAAAGTTCTGCTTTTGTGTTTTTCTAGAGATTGCGGTCTGTGTCTTTGTAGAGGAGACTGTTCCTGCTCAGTTTCGGCAGGGTTATTATCGAGGTCAATAGGTATGATACCATTTGAGGTAGGTAATGTTGCATGTGGTTGGGTTCTGTCTTCAGGATCTGGTATTGTCTTACTGGTGGTGGCGATTTCATGATTTTTACTCATGATGATATCTCAAATTGTTTGGTACCCTGGTAGTTCTGTAAACAATTCCAAAGTTAGTTGCTTCTTGAGTTCCAAATAAAATACCTGAAAAAGGGATGTTATATTGAGACAACTTTAACAAACAATTCCAAATATTTTATTTAGTTTTCCTTTGTAAAAGCAAGTATTTTATAAAGTAATAACAAACCAAGTGTTTAATCTAAGATAAGAATAAAATGCTCATCCCAACTTGCATGGGAGGTAGAATTGCATTTGGCAGGATAGACCTGCCTTTAAAGCGGCACTGGCACATTTTCACAAAATATGAAATTTTTAATTGCTCTCAAATTATAGTCTTGGCCATTGGAAGAACAGAGATATATTTTACACATAAAAATAACATACCCCAAAACAGATAGAGACATTGATATGAGGATAAAGACATCCAGGTAATTTGTAGGCCAACTTTTAAGTTTTCCATAACTTTAATCAACAAATGTGTATATTACATGAATATTTTTGACTCGTACTCACTGATATTAAAACCACAAAGGTTATAGACCAATCAAACAGTGTGCATAGCATGGAAACATGCATACGGCGTGCGTGTTCTTGTGTTAAACGGCCATTTTCAATGTCTGCTGAATGTACATCGCCGGTGACGTTAAATTATAAAATTCGTTTCTGTTTCACAGAAGGAAGCGTAATTTGGTCTTAATCTTTCGGGTGAGGGCTTTTATATACAAAAGCACTACAACCATGCAAAAAAGCGATTTTGAAAATCTTGAGGGCTCACTTTTTTCAATGTGCCAGTGTCTCTAAACAAGTAATGTTAAAAACACCTAAAGACAACCAAGAAACACAAACTATCCTCTGTCAGTGAGAAGATGATTGCATGAACACTCATCACTGAAGCAATGCTCATTGCCAGTAGTGGGCACCAGCTCTTTTTCCGGGGGGGGGGGGGGAGTGATTTTTTTTTTTGGGGGGAAAAGTGAAATGCTGGGGGAGGGGAAATATCAAAAATTTGAAAATCAAAATCAAAAAATCAGCAAAATCAGATTTTTGGCATGGTCTGTAACAGTGTAAAGTGTCCTAAGATCCCTGCAAATGATAAAGAGACCATTTTAAGCAACCTAATAAAGACAAAATTTAAATTTTAGGTCAAAATTAATATATTAAAGATAATACTACTCTGCGTACGAACACCTTACTACAGACAACACATAATTGAATGGATATTCAGTAATTTGCAGCAACTACTGTTTCCTTCTTTTCTGCAATTTTTCAGTTGAAATATAATGTATACAAATTCATATAGACATATCCTTTACTTAAGATATTTTCTGCAAATTTCAACTATTTTTACTCTTTGGGTGGATCACGTGATAATGCCTTTAACCTCAAGTCATATTCCAATATACAAGTGAAACATAAATTTTTGTGCAAGTCCCTGATTTTGACTGAAATAACAGGAATGCAACTCACTTGCCCTCCATAGAATTGTGGCACTGCTCCCCTCGTCACCGCTTTCAATGCTGGCGGGTAGATTTTGTATAGGTTACAACACCATGTGAGTGCTTTTTGGACGTCTTGCGGCAGGCAAAATCCGCTTTGAATGGCAATGTCTGGATGGAGTGTGTGTACGTGTATGTGGTGTGTCTGGATCAAAAAAGGTAAACAGTTTGCCATAACCTTTTTTTTCCAGAATGAGCTAGAGACCCAAACTTAGATATATTGTAGAGTGTCCATAAGCCCCTACTAACCATGTACCCCATTCCCCCAGGGGTCCTCCCCTGGGTCTGATGGTGGGGGGGAATGTCAAAAAGGGTCAACAGTTCACCAAAAAGGTCAACATTTTACCATATAACTTTTTTTTCCAGATGAGCTAGAGTACCTAAACTTAGGTATGTTGTAGGAAGGCACAAGCCCCCACAACCATGTAGAATCCTGTTCCCCCCTGGTCCGCGCCCGTGGGCCTGACTGGGGGTGGGGCAATGTCAAAAAAAGTCAACTGATTCAACACAAAAAAGTAAACATTGTGCCATATTTTTTCCGAGGAGCCTAAGAGTACCCTAACTTAGATATTTTGTAGGAATGCACAAGCCCCTACTACCATGGAATCCAGTCCCCCAGGGGTCCCCTCGCCCTTGGGTCTGACATGGGGGTGGGGAAATTCACAAAAGGAGGGCAAACATTTCTGAAAAAAGAAGTCAACTCTCTATCTTTTTTTCTAGATGAGTTAGGATAGCCAACTCAATATTAATTTTAGTCCCTATAGACTGAAGTGTTTAGACCTATGCTTTTGATAAGCTCCTAGGCAACCGCCTAACTGCCCGATATGGAGTTTTGTTGAGGGTTTGGGTCCCAACATTCCACTTATCTTCAAGTGCCTTCCATGCAGGCGACTGGCTTATGCACGTTTTTGGTCTCCACCTTCTGCGTCAGTATAGACATAACATACCAATATAACACTCATATTATTCAACGCCCCAGAGAGCTGCACATACCCTAGCGAGAAAAAGCAATCCGTCCATACCCACCATTGGCAGTTTCAGATTTTTTTTATCTGCCAGGGTGTGATGGCCGTATTATTGTGTTTGTGTTCCAGTTTGGTTATGTTTTTTATTTTACCCGTCTCGAACATTAGTCCGATTTAACCTACTTGAGATGAGCAAGTTTACTTTTACTTTATTTTTTATTTAGATGACTGTCATTTGGTCGAAGCCAACTCAAACCACTAACACTAGGACTAGGTTGTGCTTGGACTATTTATTTTAATGCCCTTTTCAAAACCTCTGAATCATGAAAAGGCATGATTTTGAAATAACAAACAATTTAGCTTAAATGATCTATTTGTCTACCGGGGCACTAGTAAACAAGGTCATGGTGTAAAGTTGAGGTCAAATTGACAGGCCATATCAGAGGGCTTACTGCAAGGCGGCCTTACCTGCAATAGCTGCCATTTTCAGTTTGTGTTCTTATTAACCTGCCAAATCTAACACTTGGCGCTATTGCAGATGGGACCTTTTTGCCCTAAACCCTCGATATAGGTCAAAATGTCATTCTGGGACATTTGGCAGAGAAAATCATACAAAGCCCATATCAGATCAAAAATGTACCATTTTGCTTGTACAGAATATTGAATATATATTTTAGTGTACTGATTAAAAGTAGTCACATAACATTAAAATAGTGGCTTACAACTATATCCGTATGTTACAACACCTACCCTTGTATGAGTGCTGGACATCACAAGGAATCCCATTACACCTGTATGAATAATCAAGTGAAACTTCACTCACATGCTTAATACATGTAGGATTTGACCAATATGAAGAAATTTTGCAATACATTTAGGAAATTGACAGGATGGGTCCCATTTTCCTTGGAAACCGGATTCATTTTGAGTAAACCTGATAGTGTACACTTACGATCTCTGTGCTGTCTCAGTGTGTATACTATTTTGTGTTGGTAATTGTGTTGAACTTGTGATTACCAAGATGGGTCCAAAGTTCAAAACCTATAATAAACATAAAACTGTCAACTGCATACCAGCAAATTTTGTACATATGTGCAAAAAATAAATCTTTTCTACACTGAGTGTGCAAAAAATAAATCTTTTCATACACTGACTTATATACACTTTAAAAATTTTTACAATATTAATGAGTATTTAATGGAATTTAATAAAAGGTGCTTACAAGCACATTTAGGCCATCCAATATTATGGCCTGTAGTAATTTCATATCTAGACACTCAATAGATTTCTTAACTTGTACTTGGCTACAAAAATGTCTTAAAAGTGAAAACAACAGGGGAGACTTGATTTGTGATTCAATATAAAACACAGACTGCTTTCATATTTAAGCGGCAAGCGGCACCATTTTCACAAAATATGAAATTTTCTTCAATTTGCTCTTAATGATAGTTAGCCATTAGAAGACAGGGATATATTTTACACATAACAATAACATACCCAAAACAGATAGGGACATGATATGAGGATGGATAAAGACATCAGGTAATTTGTAGGGCCAAATTTAGTTTCCATAAACTCTTTAATCAACCAAAATGTGTATATTACATGAATATTTTGGACTCGTACATGATATTATAACCACAAGGTTATAGACCGATCAAAAACAGTGGCATGAGTGGGAAAAAAATGCATTACGCGCGCGTGTGTTTGTGTTAACACCATTTTCGTTGTTACTGAATTACATGTCCGGGGGCGATGTTAAATTATTAACATCGTTCTGTTTATTACCCATTAGGAAAGCTGATTTGGTCTTAAAGGCACTATCAGTGACCTGCTAAATCAGAAAATCAGATATTTGCTGTCTGTAACAAGCATGGGTATCTTACCATACCCTACAAATGATGGACCAAGAAGCAATCTAATAAGGAAGAAATCGGTAGTTTAGTATTAGTGTCCGAACGGACCCTATCTGCAACACGTAATACTGGAGATTGATTTTGAACACTGCCGTTTTCTTCTTTCTGTCAATTTCAGTTGAAAAATTAAGAGTTATGAGAATTCTACAGATATTCTTCACTTGTAAAGCTATGCCTGCAAATTTCAAATACTTTGACCTCTTTGGATAAATCACTGATAGGTGTCTTTAATTTCATTTTGGTGAAGGCTTTTGTATATAAAAACGCCTTACAAACCTAGCAAAAATATCGATTTTGAAAAATCCTTTGATGGGCGCACATCTTTTAAATTTGACAGTGCGTGTCTCTGTTAATCCAGTAGAAATTAGAAAATTTCACAATTTTTGTACTAAAGAAATAATTATCAGCTTTTCCTTCAGATGAAGATTTTTAATGAAAGCTTCTACATCAGTGCAAAATAAAGGCTGTGAGTTTTTAGAAGACACTGATATGTGGAATCTGCACCTTTAATGTAATGAAATGATTATTTATTCACATGAAAGCGTGAGTAAGCCAGAGGGGGCGCGGGGGCAGCTGGCACCCCCCCCCCATGGGGAATCTTTGCCACAACCTGGAAAAAAATTAGTGTTTACATAGGCCATATACGATACTAACAAATCATGTATACATGCTTCGCCCCCCTGACGGAACAAATATATGTGCGCCCCCTTTGCCCCTTTTAATGTGTTAATAATTTAGTGATATTAATCTGATGTATGATTTAATGCAGATATAAAAGTTGACAAATTTAAGTACTTAGTGTTGTCTTTGACCACTTTTATCTTGGGTTTGAGCATAGATAAATATCATCAATACAATGTATTTCAAAAAGATTGTGTATCGTATAGTTAAGTTTTACCGTCCTTCAAACACCCTTAATGTGTTAGCCAATGGTTTTAGTTTTTCCACATTTTGACTCTGCAGTCCAGTTTAGTCTAACTCAAAATTGAATATTTAACTCTCTTCAATTCTGCAAAACAAGATTGCTCGTGTTCTTTTATCTGCGATATTAGACCATCAATTATGACTGGATGTCTAACTTTAAACCTGGGAATAAACTGCACAAGAGCAAAATCAGCTTCTTTTGGTTGTTTTTCAAATGTCTTAAAAATTAGGCCCATCTTATCTTTCATCTCAGTTTATGTATATTTCTGATGTTCTTCCAAGAATACCATAGTCAATCTTCCAACACTCTTGTATTTCCATCTTTTTACATAATACCCAGGCAAGCGTACACTTATTTTTAGAGGGAGTACAAATTTGGAACAGCCTCCCGACTGATTAAGGTGCAATTTATTTCTTTGAACATAAATACTTTCAAATCTCATGTTCTAGAGTGAATTCTGTTATATTTTGTCCTCTTATTTGATTTTGAAATACTATTCAAATGTTATCTATTTTGGTATTTTTCATGTTCATGCTTTTGTTATATTTATTTATGCATTCATTAGTGTCTCATGGAGACCATTTTTTCCATCGAAGTGGTATAAAGGCAGAGTGGATAAAAGCCACAACATTACTAGTTACCTAGCTAATGTTGCAGTCAAGCAAATGATTTGGCAGAATATCACAGTCATTCACAGAGTTTGTGGTGGTCCTCATGTAGCAGTACAAAGTCTCCTCTGGTTCCAATATTTTAAAGAATTAAGGACATGGATATGCCTACTAGAAATTAATTTACATTTCCCTAAGCATCTGAAACAAAGCTTTTGATTGGGATGACAGCCCACCATCACAGTGGATAACTCTCAGTGTTCATTGACATGTATAGTATGATATCTGACCCCCATGGTCTTGAGAGTACCATTAATGTGTACAATGCCCAGATAACACACACTATGAAGTTACAATATGCTTATCTCCTAAGGGCCACAGTTCAGTGGTTGTAGTGGTACATGCTCTACTGAACTGATCTTGTGTTATTCTAGGTATCATATAGCAAAACAAAACTCATGGGGTGGGTTTTTCTAATACCTTGTAAATGAAAGCTGTTGAACTGTGGCCAATAATTTGTACTTCATTGCCTCATAGTAACATCGTTGTTTTAAAACCTCTTTCCTGTAAGTTTGAATTTTGTAATTTGGTGCAAAAGGGTTGGTGGTTTTAAAATATATTTAGGATCGATTTGATTGATAAAACTACCCCCATTGCTGAACAGTCATAAACAGGGGGGCGGCTCACCTAGGAAATGGATATGGCTGTACGGCTGGCGTTTCCAAACCTATGGTATTTCAAAAAAGGTTGATGATGAAATATATATGTTGATGATATAATATCTCTAACTTACGGAGCGGGTTTACTATGATTCAAGTACTTACACTAGCATATTAAGTACTAACATCCTCGCTAGCGATGGTATGGTTCTTTTTAAAAGACTATTCTTGTTTGTAACTGAACCAAGTAACCCTGAATAATAAAGATTACTACTGAAAAAAAAAGCTGGCTACGCCAACTGCATGAAAGAAGGCTGTGTTGTGGACACATACAACCCTGAGTTGTTTTAAAATTAACCTAATGTGAAATTAAAGGGCTTGTAAGATTTATTACAGCTTCCCACCCCCATTACTCTAATATAAAATCAGTAGATGGTTTCCAACAAGCTTAATTACATAAAAAAGCATGTTGCACTATTTTAAGGTTCATTTTGTGAACCCTTAGTGCCTCATTATTTATGATTCACTAAATATGCACAATAAAAGGTTATTTCCAAAATTTCAGTAAATTCTGACAGGTCCATTTTAATCATGCCTTATCCCTTTAAGTCCAGGGCAGAGAGCCCCAGTGGGGGTCTGGGGAAAGTCCCCCCAATGGTTTTTTTTCTAGAATGAGCCTTATTTAATTGCCCTCTCTTCTTTTTTTGGTTTAATTTAAAACCGCGGAGTGCACACGTTCCCTCCGAAACCTTCGGCTATCAATCAGAAAATGCAAATTCTGATTTGTTAAAAAATATTGAACCACTAAACCTCCTAAGTGTGAAAATACATTTACCTGTATAATCATAAATATTCACGTTATAATCAACATCATAATCACAGTGGGAATAAAACGATCATCACCCTCTTATCCATGTAAAATTTTACTTCCTACAGAAAAAACAGTCATTTTAAAATATTAGCAGCTAATATACGAAAATCTTGGGAAAAGGGGACTATATCAGAATAGAAGGATCAGGCCAAGGTTAGCAAGTAAACAGGTCTTTGACAAGACATGCTACATGAAAAGAATTCACCCTTACTACTTCTTTCTTTTCCAACAGCACTGGGAATATTTTCAATGCAGCGATTTTCAGACTTTTTTGGTCATTGAAATTGATACAAAATTAACAACAAATGAAAATAATTTATAATACTTTGGTCAACAAAAGTACTCAACTTGAAAACATGCTTTGACCAGAAAATTGTGAAAAAATTGTGATTAATTCCATGCATTTACAGCATGAATGGATGGAATAAATAATAGACTTGCACTCAATTTAGGATATTTATGTAAAATATTTGCTATGAGGCCACAAATAAATCAATTAGTTTCTCATAATCCTCTCACTTTCTGGGATTAGGTCAACCTTTTTCTATTGTTCAATTTTCAGAAATTTTTAAGTATCTAATCTTGAAACTTTGAAGGCTGATAGACCTTGTGTATTATTCAACGGGAGTTTCCGTAACCCGACTCATCTGACACACTTTTTTCTGACACACTTATGAATTCGGAAACCCTTCACGGAATAAAGCACAGGTTTAGAATAAAGCACAGGTTTATTCTGTTGTTTCCTAATTCATAAGTGTGTCAGATGGGTCAGGTTAAAGACACTATCAGTGATTTATCCGAAAGGAGTCAAAATATTTTAAATTTACAGGAATAGCTTAAAAGTGAAGAATAAGTCTATAGAATTCTCAAAAGTTATTTTTTCCAACTGAAGAATTGGCAGAAAAGGAAGAAAATGGCAGTGTTCAAAGATAGGAATCTCTATTCAATTATGTGTTGAAGTGTCCATACAGACTCTAATGCCTAAAATATCAGAGTTTGTCCTTATTAGGTTGCTTTTACTCCTGTCATTTGTAGGGTATGTTAGGATACCTCTACTTGTCACATGCAAATATCTGATTTTTGATGATTTTTTTTTAATTTTCTGATTTAGCAAATCACTGATAGTGCCTTTCAACACTTTCAACATTTATGTAGAACTCTCATGGTGTCACCCTCATAAAAAGTGCAGCTGTCAACACTGTAAATTTTGTGTGAGTACTAATCAAGTAAAAAATAAAATTAAAACCATCTTACCTTCTCACACAAGACAGCACTACAAGAAACTAATAATTTTAAATGGCCTAATGTATTTTACAGCACTGTGACAGCACAAGTAGATATTAAAAGGTGAAAAAAGAAAATTCACATATCAGGTGTCGCTAAAAAATCATTAAGTACTCATTTTGCCCTGATGTAAAGCTTTCCTTAAAAAATATCCCCATCTAAAAGGATTAAGCTGAGAAATGTTTCTTTGGTACAAAAATTGTGAAATTTCTAATTTTGTATAGGAGCAAATACAAAATTCAGCCTGTTTTATATTGAAATATAAGCAAATGAAAATCAATTTTTTTATCTCTTTTAAAACATTTCTGTAGCATAATACAAGGAAAGAAATCTATTGTCTAATCTATATGAAATTACTATTATGAAATCATATTTGGGTGCCTCAAAATCTCTTGTTGCACCTTTATAGTGAATTTCTTCAGAATTTACCCTTAAAGGTGCAACGAGAGATTTCATAAATCAGGTGTCCTTAAAAAAAAATCGAAAAGTACTGATTTTTGCCCTGATGTAAAGCTTTCCATCAAAAATAACCCCATCTGAAAGGATTAAGCTGAGAAATGTTTCTTTGCTCCAAAAAAATGAAATTTCTAATGTTGTATAGGAGCAAATACGAAATTCAGCCTGTTTTACATTGAAATATGAGCAAATCAAAATCACCTTTTTTTTCTCGTTTAAGGCATTTCTGTAGCCAAATACAAAGTAAGAAATCTATTGAGTGTCTAGTCTATATGAAATTACTATTATGACACAATAATTGGGTGCCTCAAAAATCTCTCGTTGCACCCTTAAGGCTGTTTAATGTCACTACAATGACTTGGACAGTGCCTTCAGCATGTGGTTAACCCATGCTATACCTTCATCTACAGCTTGTCAATAAATCTCCTCTGATTTTTATTTCAACATTAAATTGAAGTTGAGATAACTTACCATAAAATACTATATTGCTGCATATTTCCTACTCTTTTTTATTATTGTTCACATTTTTTACTTAAAATCATTACACGTACAAACAATACTCACACAATAAGATAAATCCTCCATGATCATACTTACATCAGCGGTCAGTTACAGAACCCATCATGTGAATTGAATGATCACACTTGCACTAAAGTCTTGAGTTTGTGGGCATGGGCATCTACATTTTAACTTCTACAACATGCAAGGTTCTCAGGTATAAAGTGGCTTAATTCTGAATGTGTTTGCTAAGCATCTGTTTCAACCAAGGAAATCAGTGGTGGACCGGCATCTAGTTAAAATGCAGTCGGCATATCATTGAGTAACTTGAAGATGACTCAAGCTATTCATTGTATACTAATTGGATGTTTCTTCAAATCATAGTGATTAGCAATGGTAATTAATCTCCTTGAGCCTTAATAAATAATGTCTTCTGTGATACAAAAACATAATTAATATATTGTTGAAAACATTTTTACATAGTAATTCAATCTGCGTGTAATTAGTTTATTTGGGGCCATGGATTATATGGTTATTAAGAAATAAGTTTTACTATTAAATACCAAATAACAAGTTGATCGCTGGGGAAAGGCTGGAATGGAAATGCTGGGTTACATTTTGTTTTTTTGATTGTGGTCCCTTTAATTCAGCCTTTCTAAAATACTTTTAATTCTGACTGAAACAATACTAACCATTTTACATTATAGTGCTTTAATTTTTCTCACAAATGCATTTTTTCTAAAAAAAAATACACACTTTATTCAAATAAAATCTAATGAGAGAATTGTGTGAAAGGGTATCTGAAAATATGGATACCATGCGGTTTCCTTCTTGGCTAGAAATAATTATTTATTGAAAAATTAGGGAAAATTCAAAAAAAAGACCACATAACGAAATTAAACTAAGTCCTTGAAATTGAGAAAGATATGCAGTGTATACATGGTACACTGAAGGTATCTTATAAGAAGCAAGTTTCAAATGAAGTGGTTGAGTAAAACTGATTTATCGTGATATTCTGAGGGTGTATAATAGCCGATTAATCCTACCTTAGTACATCATCATTATTGACACTATTCCAATTGTCCAAAAAAATATTTTTTCACAGAGGTGGTATAGAGTCAATCAAAATTGCCATGCAGTTTTGGGAATTCCACTCTCAATTATGGTCATGTGATCCACAAAAACCCTATTCTTAGCACATAAAAACCGGACTTTTACACTCATTTTTAGCCCCACACAAGCCTTAGTACTTGTAATTTTGCATGATGATCTGAAATGTCTTAACTACTGATATGTGTTAGTATAGTACATCCTAGGCACATTGCAATGCATTATGGGATTGATTAAACACCCTCTGATTTTCCAAAGCGAGAGACGTTTGTTGTATTGAGTAAAATGTAAGTGGTCAAAGATAATTCGTGTCTCCAGCACCATCAAGGTTGTATTTTGGAGAGGAAAGGCGCAATTGTGCATTGAAAAAATTGATAGTTGACCAAGATGTCAAGATGCGATCAAGTCACTCATTGGAGGGCTACCAGGCCACTATACATAACACACTAACTCACTTAATTTTCAGAGTAGTTACGAAAAACTCAGGGGGGAAGCCAAGAAATCCCAATTTTAGCAATTGGTTTTAACACGGTAAGCAAAATCTTGAAGAAAACATCTGATTTTAATATGTGTCAAGGATATTTTCTCACTTAAAAACCATGGGAGCTAAAGGCTCAACTCCACTGTTGTCCATGAGCCCAGTTTATGTACGGGGTCTAAAATTCGAGTTTGTGAACCCACAGGTGATTAATTTTCCAATATATTAACCTTGAAGGGGGGTTCCCCCCCCCTGACTAGGATTAGGTATGTTTCGCCCGAAAAGTTGCACATTAGCGCCGTACTTCCATTTCAAAATGGCCACCATTGTGTTATTGAAAACATGCTATGTATTTTCGTTATAGATAGGAATTTTATCAGGACTAAACGAAATAACATTGACCTCCTGAAGTGGGCTTAAACATGTAAGGTCCAAGGATGGCCGCCGGTAGGCGGCAGTGTTTGTTAAATGTACTAAAATTAACAAATAGATGGGGTAAGATGCGAGTAATCTTTTGAGAGCACCCAAAAGAGATTGAAGGACATTTGTGTATTGCGGACATGATCATAATTATGATGGCGGCGGTTATCCGCACGGGGAAACAGAAATCAAAGAGAAAAACACCCTTGCACATTTTTTCGACATAATAAGAACCATAACGAAAAAACTATTGATAACATTCTTCCGCAATTTTCTATCGTACTTCGGTCTATTGCAGACCACTCAAACACTAGTTGACGCTGGGAAGAAAGGGCTGATAGGAGAGTAGAGAGGAGAGAGAGAGAAGGAGCCTGTGGTACAAGCAGAAACAAAGATAGCCTATAGTGCTCTCAAAAGAAACTTAGGTCACAATATTTAAATTTTCCTTTCACAATAACAATTTTTCACTTCTTCATTAGCATATGGTTATTTTATGGGAAACACCTATGACGTTATGAAGTAGTCCTTAAATAAAGTCCACACCCATTTATTATGATTTATTGTATCAGGTTGATATGAGCTGTTGGTCTTCCTATGAACTATTATCGAGCAGTTTAAACTACGTTATGGGCCCAAGTAGTAACCAGCGATAGTAAAGGCACGCTCTCTAGGAGAAGTCAATACCCCACTTTAAATTTTTTACATCAGTGGAAATGATTTGGGTATTATTAACAAAAGTGTTGTTTAATGACGTCGAAAAGATGGGTAGGGCTGGTTTTCTCCCTGATTTACGCCCACCCCGTTTACCGAGAGCAAATATAATCACCGACATCTTTAAAAACAAGCCTATACGTAAAATAAAATGCCAATGAATTCTTTGGAGCTCCGAAAATATCGCCCAAGGTTCTTATTTCAACAATTTGCCATTTTAAGCTTATTTAGCAATAGGCTCATTCGGTGGCCATTGGACGCCTAGATTTTTAAGCCCCCTTCAGGCAGTTAAAAACTTGGTTTGGTGTAGCCGTGGATGAAATTACAATGGCGGGTTACATAAAACAATGGCGTCCATTTTGAAATGGGCAGGACACGCTAACGTGCAGTTTTCGGGGCGGAAACATACCTAATCCTAGTCAGGGGGACATCCCCTTCAAGGTGATATATGGGAAAATTAATCACTAATTGGGTGCAACGAACGGAAAATCTGATGGCAGCTTATGGACTATGTAAGGGTTATTTCTGTTTTTTTTTGGTACAAATAACGGATGAGGACGAGGTTGTATGTGGGTCATGGGAACGCCCATGACCGACCATGACAGACCCACATCAAAGCACCCAAATTGGTTTGGGGTTTGCACTCTGTGTTGCTGCAAATCCTTTTGGTATTTTGGGCGAGTTGCTATATTGAATGAGGCTTGGCCGGCATAGTCTGGAAAAACTGGCAACTTAGAACATGTTTCTTTCACATTTGAAACTCTCATGCCAAAGTTCAAGCTAAAATCACCAAATGACCAAATTTTCAGCATATGGTGACCAGAAAAATTTGTGCTTATATGAATCGCTGAATGTAAAGTGCATCAAAACACCCAGCGCGATATGCTCGTCTCTATAGTAAGTACGCCAATCTAATCTAGATGAAATTTATGAGCATAAATTGAGAGAGTAAATTGCCTCAAATTTGCTCTCCAAATGCCATTTGACTTGAGAAAACATTACAGTTTATCATGTCAATCATAATTACACCACTTTTTAATATAATAAGTTCATTTTCAGACATTTTTTAAACCAGTTTTTCTAGATGCTATGAGTATGAGAAAGTAGTCCACCCGGAATTTTTTATCCTTACGGCAACCTGTTTCCTGGTGTACAACCTGTAGCACTACTGGTCATTATGATGATAGAGTTCACAGCTGTTTGACCCCATGCAAATCATCTCTTTTATTTTTAGAACAATTTTAAGCAGTGGCGACACAACTTTGACAACTGATATAAGTAGAGACATGCAAAAATCAAGACAAATCCAGTGTGGGTACCTTGCCATATAGGCCTACAAAGATCTTGATTTGTATGTTATAGCGCCGTCTATATGCCCATTCTCCATAGAGAGACATGTTATAGTAGATTCATCCCATCGTGTCACCTCTAGTACTTTTCCGAAGGTACTGGTAATGAATGAGGGGATGTGCATTGGATGGAAATTAAAATTCCAATTCCAACCACGCTAAATCTATTGAAACATATAGTCCACTAGCACAGAAAAATCAATTATGTGCTTAATTAAATCATTCAAGTCAACGTAAACGCATATAGCTACATTAACACTCAAACATTCTGACTAATCGTATTTTGCTTTAATAGTATTCATGTAACAGGCGAGTTGAACGTTACTGACTTTTGAGGCTTGAGCACCCGTGTTTTGGATACGAGGAAACAAAAAGTCTTTGTACTCCTACTGTATACATGAAAGGCGAGATTATCTTAGTTCGTTCAGGAAGCAGGTGAATCGAGCCACATATTCTGTCTCCTCTCCCAAGTAATCGACGCTGTCCAAAACTTTTCTTCCGCGGTGACACGTGGGGTTGAATCTCCTATAAACTAGATTGAAGAAAAAGCATATTTGTTCCACAATGAAATTCGTACCAGGATGACGTCGGTGATACAAATAATCCAAATCATTTTGTCAAATTGGGTCGCCATTGAATTTTTGTTTAATTCCTGGTTTTGTCATAATAAATGAGACTTCAAACAAATGTTAGTTGTGATAAGTAAATATGTTTGGTAACCATTTACTGCAAGTTGGTGTGTCGTCTGCACGAGGGCACATAAGGATTGCTTTGTATATGTGTTGTGTGTGTATCTGTATAGTGTGGTCAAAATGTTAACCCAAAACATTAATTGCCCGCTGTTTTCCACATATGTTCAATACATTCTCATGCCACTGTAATGGTCCTTGGGTAGTGCCCCACAGTTACACCTCTCTCACAAGTGTGTTTTCAATGTCATCTAACCTGTCTTTTCTAAAGAAATGGTCCGAGTTATCAAAATTGCTTGGGCGTATCCACATGCATTGATTGATTTTCATGACACTCGTAGATACAATGGACCCACATGTTGGTGGCCTTATTTGGACCTTGGTGACGCTCATGTTACCGTTTGGCCCCATTTACAAAACTGGCGACGGCAGACACCTCTCTTTAATTTAAAAAAATCAATTTGGCTCTAATTGTCTCATGATTTACTTACACTTTGTCCTTAGTTCCATTTTGTTATTTTTGTTTTCACTGTGATCTTTAAAAAGGTAGGATTATCGGCTCCGGCTTCGTGCCCAGATCGTGTTTGAAATTCTCATGAAATGTTGGTATTGGTGAAAGAAAACATGTTTGCCACTTTAAAATTTTTTCCAAAAAGAGGCCGTTTTAAAGAGATATGTCCACATAATGCTTTGTCAAATTCCCAAACACTTTGTACGGGGACTTATTTTGGCAGTATTGAAAATGATCAAAATGGGGCAATTTTTTGAAAAACTATACATTTTATTTCAATTATGTCTCAAGTAATTGATGAGTTATATAAGATTGGGTTTTGTTTTTAATGGTTTAAAGAAATATCAAAAATCCATACATTTTTTTATTTTTCTGTGTGTCATCAAAAACAAAGAACAGGTGTCGCAACAACACTTTTTTTTTGTGAGTATTTCTAGAAATACTGAAGTACCACTTTTCATAATTTTCCTAGAAAAACTACAACTCCCCTCCTTGTTGATGATACGGTGTCATATGAAAGGGAAATCAAATTTAGAAAATTCCTCATGTTTTAGCTGTTGCTAATTGAGTGGTTTCTATTTGAACAATGGCGAACTCGTATATGCGATGCGTAAAATGTCCCCGCCGAATGTTGCCCGCGATCATAACATACCCATAAATGCGACTTCAACACCCCACCCCGCTCGGCCACACTCCACCCCTCCCGACAACACCCCTCAAAACCCCCACCTCCTCTCCAACACCCCCCAAACCCCACTCCTCTCCAATACCCCCACAACTCCCGACCCTCATCCCCACACCCCACCACCACCCACCCCCCTCCTTAACAACCCCTCACCATCCGCCAACCCCCACCCTGTAACACACTCCCCGTTCCCCGCACCCCGCATTTCCCCTCCCCACACCCCGCAAACACAACACCCTCATCCCTCCAACAACACCCCCGCAACAACACTCCCAACCCCCTCACCCAGATTTTATAATTTTGTTTATATCACACATCCCTAATTCAGCTTTAAAACACCTTTCATTTAGGCTGGGAAATTATTATGTAAAAATTAGGGAATTTTAAAAAAATAAATAAAAACAACTAAAAACAAATCATTCAGTCCTTGAAACCTGCAAAAAAATAGTGGAGGAGAGTTTCAATCCCTTACCATCGTCAGTTTTGGACGATAAATTGATTCAGGGATTTTCGATTTTTATGGTCATTTTTCGTAAGACGCATTTGTATCCGATGATCTAATTTTCTTCTTTTCTGCATGAAACTGATGGCACCATTTGAAAATAGTGCCCCTCCAGATTTTTCAAAATTGAATAATTTTGGCATGGTTGTTAAGCTTTTGTACCATACGAAGTACTTAGTCCTCACCTCAACTCATAAAGAGGGACTCGGAGAGAAAATTAAAATGTTTCATAGTAGATATGGGTGTATTAACCAAAACAAAAAGACTGAGCATCAGAGTATTCAAGTTTGTTGAAAGAAATAAACAATAACTGGGGATGAATAAATCAATATGGCAGTGATGTTGCATCATATTTTGCTGGTTCTCAAGTGAAAACGCAACTTAAAAGAAAAAAAAATCTGAAGACGAATAGACGATATGGCAGCGAGTTGTTTCAATGATACCTCCGACAAAAATGTATTCTGTCTTCACAAAACCAATTTCCTTCTGATGCTCAGACTTTTGGTTTGGTACAATGCCGATCTACGAAGAACTTCTTATTTGTTCTCTCTATAGTCCCTATAAACATAATGCCTTATGGAAAACAGAACAATTTGTAAATGGAACCACACCACTAAATAACTAGTGTAGGAGACGACGTCAGAACCAATAAAAGGGTTGGCATCTGACTTTTTCCCTAATGAGGTCATTAAAATATCAATACGTTGAGTCTTTAAATGAAATTTGAAATTAATCAGAATTTGGGACTCTATCATTAACAACTGGCTGAGGACATATATGTTAACCAGTTGCATTTCAGAGTGTTACCACATATTCCGTAATGAGCAAGCTTTCTAATCAGTCGCTGGTAGGGGACGTGTCAACGGGTGTATCCTTGGTGTAAGCATTGGATGAAAGAAATCAATTAAACCGATTGGCAATAAAGCCCATAAACACCGTTCAACTCTATACATGTCTATTGAATATTCTTGCAGAAGTATAACCGTAAATGCCTCTGGGAACTCTAGTGTAAGAACGTCTGTCTGGAGACCGTGGTCGCGTGGATTTGGCCAGATCCTGAGTGATTAAAAGCTGCGATTCAGAGGAATTGATGATTGGAAATGAAACCGTGCTGAATGAAGAAAAATACAATACTTCTCCGGTTTTACTGTCGAGACCTGTGTGGCTTTAAGTCAATGGTCAAGGCGTGAAATTTAGTAATAGATATCGGGTGATTAAAGTACGGCAAAAACCCCCGACAAACCCAAAAGTTAGCCTTAAAGGAATATGTCATGTCTGAAGATTTTGGAAAAAATTTGGTATGGACGGAAAGTTATTTACGCAGATTACATATAAATCAAAATAGTTGAAAAATTGTCCATATTGTGAGTATGGTGCCCTTTAAGTTGTCCGCCCAAGAGCTACTCGGAAACGATTCCGACAAATCACATAGCAGGCAATGGTATCAATCGCAGTGTTGCCACTTAAAATAATTAAAAACAAAACGAAATGAAACAAATGTATGTCATTCTGTAACTTATGTTTCTCATTTATTATACTTATTAATCCATCAATATTACAGTGTCAGCAATAACAATCGAGTAAACACGATGTTTTGGTCATCACTTTGACGTCAAGAGGAGAGCAAATTGGGCGCGTTTGATTGGCGAAAAATCCGCCCGTTTGTTCGTATGGTCAAAAAAGCAAAAATTAAAATGCCTCTATTTTGGTAATTTATACAAATTGTATTATTTTTGGGATTGTGATGTATGTACTATATTTATGACAGTAAGTCAAAACTGGCTTGACAAAAATCTTGACATATTCCTTAAAATTACTGGATATCTAACCTCTCATTAAGACTCCTATCTGTTCTGTGGTATGTTATTTTTGTGATATAAAACTATACCAGATACTCATTTGCCAGCAAAAATGAAGTAATTTCACATTCATTGAAAATGAGCCTGTGCCACTCTATCCAGTCATAGGACACGACCTGTTCGATTTGGGCAATTGGATCCAAACAGTAATTTATGGACAACTCTTAGATGCATTCTTACAGCAGTCTTGTCCGTGATAATTACCAATCACCTCTTAAAGACACTAACAGGATTTGCTAAACAGAAGATTTTTGCAGTTCGTAACAAGTTTAGCTACCATAACATTACCGCAAGTGATAAGACCAATCGGGACAGAATTGATATTTTAGTCATTACTGTCCAAATGGACACTTGTGCAAAATGTAATTGAATAGAGATTCATATCTTTGAACACGCTGTGTTCTACCTTCTGTCCTGTTTCAGTGGGAATTATGAGAATCTACCAACTCTTTTCTTCACTATCAAGGTATCCTGACAAATTTCAAATATTTGACTCTTTTGTGATCAGTGTAGTGTCTTAAACCTCATTTAATAATCTTAGTAATGTCATGAAAAATTATAAAAAGTAAGGGACTAAAAATCTGTCACTTGGGATTGACCCCGCAGCAAAACAGTGTAATTTCCAATAACAGTCATTTTGATTTAAACATTCGTGACCAGATAGCTTTTGGTCAAGTCTTTGTCTCTAACCGTCCGATATGGGTAAGAGCACCGTTCTACCGTTAAGTCTTTGAAAGAGACTAGCACTCAGGTGATGTCAGATGTTGATGCCGACTTAAATTCACTGTTGCTGTTTCCTACCCCCTGATTTTAACTTTGTATCACTCATTGAAAACAAATAAACATTTTTAACCAAATTTAGTGCATGATTAAAGCAATAATAGCACATTTTTTTGAAGAGCGCCCCCAATTTTTCAAAAATTTTGAGATTTTTGCACGGTTGCATTGGTAACTGGCTAGTAAACTATAGCTGTGAATGGTTAAGCTCGAAATTGTCTGTGTTGCAAACGAAGGAATTTTGTAATTAGAATAATTAATATAGGAGATCTCCGATAATAATTCAACGGCTGCTGGAAATGGCCTTCCAATATGAAATAGCCGGGAAATAGCGCCACGTACGTGTCTATGCTCAGTTGTTTTATAGGTTCAGGCAAGTCAAGTTAGAGGTCATTTCCTTGAGGAGGCACTATTTCATCATGGACGGACATAAACTTAACATTTCCAGCTCTGCCGTTAAGTACAATCTGGGATACCAATTTTAATTACAAAATTGCTTATTTTGTGATAAATACGCATTTTTGAGCATTCTCGTCTAGTTTCCTAGACAATTACCAACATAACTGTGCAAAAATATCAAATTTTGAAAATTGGGGCGCTCTTCAAAAAAGTTATTGCTTTAATGCAATAGTAGCACATTTTTGAACAAGTTTCCCCAATTTTCAAAATTTCTGAGATTTTTGCACAGTTGTGTTAGTAATTGGTAGAGCAAAAACAGGAGTCTGGGGTATGACCCCAGTGGGGTTCGAAAGGGTAGAATCGCTTGTGGAGTACTGGGGAAAAAGCTCCATATCAGCCAGTGAATTTTTTTTAAAGAAAAAGTGCCACAGCAGCTGTTGTACCTGCCATATTGGCTCCGATAGGCCTGATTTGACTGTGTGACTTGACAGAACAGCTGATAAATGAGCATGGACACACACAGAAACAAATTCATATTGGTCAGAAAGAGCTTGGCAATGAATTAGTATCGGGGATACCTGATTCTACAAAATTCCTTCTTTTGTGACAAATACACAATTCTGAGTCTTACCTTTAATATATTACTAGGTTATGATTCAGATTCAATGAAAGAATTTTACTCACTAGAAATATTTCGCCTCTTGTCAGGAGCCTTGTTCACTCTGACTGTAATGGTGTGGAGTTTCTAGAAACTGGCAGTCTTGTGGCAAAGATGGTGTTGCCACAATTGGAGGTTGCCATTTCAAGGTGAGTTGGTCATAAATCTTATCTAATTTGTATGCTCCCTCATCCTTGTTCATGGTGTTTTGTCCCCTGCTTCTGATCCATATGGCTTCCTTGAGCCAGCATGTCATCTTGTGTTGTTCTTGATCTATGATCTTGGCCTCATCCCAATCAATTACATTGGATCTGAATCAGAACCAAGTAATATATTGACATTTCCTCAATGATCCTGATGAATTCATTTAAAAAAAAAAAGATCAAGCCTAACCATATGGTTTACTAGACAATTATCAACGCAAGTGCATAAAAATCTCAAAAACTTTGAAATTTGGGGTGCTTCTTAACAAAAAAAAACAACATGTTTTTATTTATTGCTTAAAATTCCAACTAGTGGCCTTACTGGGATTTGGATCAAGGTAAATACCCAACTCACAGCTGTTTGACACCTTGTAAATTGTCTCTTATTTTTAGAACAATTTTAAGCAGTGGCAAAACAATTTTGACAACTGATATAAGTAGGGACATGCCAAAAGCAAAAAATCAAAAACCATTCTGGGAATCTTGCTACATAGGCCTACAAAGGTCACAATTTATGTTACAGCACCCTCAAAATGCCCATTTTCCATAGAAAGACATGTAAAACTAGATTTTTAAGAAAAATCACATTTGCCCGCAATGAAATTTGGTAAAATTTGCACAGAATGTAGTTAGTGGAATAAATAATCCAAATTAGTTGCCAAAACTGTGTCACCGTTGATATTTTTTGTTTTATTTTGGTTTTGTCATAATAATTTTAAATGAGACTTCAAACAGCTGTGAACTAGTAGTGGGACAAACTCTCCCTATTGTAAGGCACATTTAAAAGGGTACTAACCAGGGCCGTATGCAGGATTTTTTACAGGGGGTGCGGGTCTTCAAAAAAGTGGACTTTTTTGGGAAAAAAATGGACCTAACCCCCTAAAATGGTCCATTTTTGGACGTTTTGAATCTCATCAACAAAAAGTGGACTTTTTCCTCATATTTTCTCTAAATTTTTGACCTTTTTATCCAAAAAATCGGCAAAAAGTGGACCTTTTTCCCCTTTTGTGGAATTTGGGGGTCGCAATCCCGCACCCCCCTGCATACGGGCCTGCTACTAACCGATCCTCAACCTCGACACCACCACTCACACCATCAAAACTGAGATTTTGGTATCATTGGAAAGCTTGCATTTTTTTATTTCACTTGCAAAATATTTTGGCTGAACTCTTCCCCATTTAGATGCGACAAGGATGAATATGGGTTAATTACAATTACCGGAAAATATTTATACAGTAAGGTATGGGCTATTGTAATACACAAAATTGCTGTTCATGTTAAAATGGTATGTTGGATTCAAATCAAATTTTGGAATTACAGTAGGCTGGCGATGGCCTTTCTTATTAAACAAAGAAAATTATATATTGTAATTGTAATTGGGTGCAGCACCTTTAAGACCGCACCAAAATAAACCACGAAATGATGATAATGCACTGTTAAAATTTTAACACCAAGTCGGTGTTAACACTTAAGTGACCAAGGGGGGGAGTTCCTAGGGACCCTCCAAATTTGTTTTCGCGCTGGTCGCTTTACGCATGGGTTTTTCACGCCAAAATTTTTTGTAATTGTCAGACTTTTAAATGCGCTTCTTTTCATACCAAAAAAATTAAAATCGGCCAAGCCGTTAATGAGTTAATTAGTGAGGGTCCCATGGAACCCCCCCTTGGGCACCAATGGAAGTCAACTGAGAATATTAAAAAAAATAAAAGAACCAAAGCAAATTTTTTTTGCTGATATATGTTCACACATACATATAAGTAAACAAATAATAGTAACATTAAAAATAATTAACCCTTTATGTGCTGAAAACAAACAATTTCATTGTGGACGTTGCTAAACCGTTACTGTACAAAGTCTATGGGAAAATGATGTGTATTTTGCAACGCCCGTTAAAAATTCAGGATTCCTAAAACTTCAAGTTTTTTGTTAAATATATGTAATTTGGGTCTTCTAGAGTAGATATCAACATAAAATAATTTTCAAAAAGTTTGATGTAAGCGCAAGGCTCATTTGAATTTTCCGTCTTTTTGCCCATTTTTCGCTTGTTTTGAAACAATGTTTTGCCCCTAATTTGCAGCCCAAATAACAAATTTCATTTTTTATTGCTGATTTGGGGTTGTCTTATGACCCTTCACATGTGGTATAAATTTCATACAAAAATTCCTCGGGAAAGTGGTTTCCTTAGGGAAACCTAAGGGCACCAACAGGAGTGAAAACCCCTTGGTCACTTAAGTGTTAAGCTCGTCAGTGTTAGTTTTTGGTGTTGAAATTTAGGATTTAACACCGCTCGGTGTTGCTGCACAATATTAATTATGCATTTTGGTGATCTGCTTATGAAATGTTAGAGGTAAACAGTTAAAATAGAAGCAATCAATAACACAATCACCCATTTTCTACTAAAATGTCAGGCTTTACAAATATAATTGTTAACACCAAAGTTTTGTGTTCATTAAAACCAGAGGGTGCGGTCCCATATTAATTCCAGGAGGGTGTTAAATTAACACAAGTACAGCCTGTCTCAAAAAAATGGTAAAATCAAACACTGATTTTTTTCAATATTATATCTCAGCATAAGTTGTTTTGTATTTCACATTGAAGAGAAAAGGCCAGGCTTTCCAGGATTTTTTTGTTTCATCTCAATTGCTTATTTCAATCGAGAGATAACTCCAGTTTACTGCGGAACACAAAAATCGAGTTTGTGCCACTTTCTGGTTGAGTGAAAACGGTGAATGAATTAGTTAAACAGATAGAGTTTATTCACACTGAACAGATTGAAATTCTTTAAAAAGGGATTATTTCATAAAGACCTCTAAAGAATCCGAAAACAGTATGTAATGTGGAAGTTATGATCAGTAAGTTAAGATAAAGTGAATAACTTCGACATAACTGTTGTTTGCAGAAGCGAACCATGAGCGTACAGCCGGCATACAGCAAAACCCCTGGAGGAGAGAGTTTCTATGGTCTTTAAGTATCATGAAATGCAAATTCCTATCCCTACTCTTTGATACTTCGCTTCCAAATTCAAATTTTTATTGATTCACAATAAGTAAATGCACAAAGATCGTGCAATATTTTAAACCATTCTTGGATTTTGAGTATTTATTTTGGTTGCAATGTACAATTCCTTCTGGCATGATTTTTAACAGATACCAATCTTGTAATACTTCAAAGCTCCATTTCATTGACCTGCAATAATATTTGTATGTTTTGTTATTTAATGAAAAGAAGTTTTTATTCTTGAACTGATTATTTGACTATTAAAACTGTGTCGATAAAACTACACTTCCTTTGTTTACTAAATTTTCTCTGTTTGTTCTTTGTGTCAATTGTTTGTCATCTTTTGTGAGCTTCAAGACAGCACGGCATAGCTGGGGCAAATACAACTCTGGCCCATCAATAATTGGCACAAAATCGATTTTGGTATATCTTACTAAATTGATTATATCTCTGGATGACAAAGCAAATGAGATGAAACAACACCATGAAAGCTGGTTTTTGTCTTTAATATTATGTCAGTAAAGATGACTTATTTTGAAATTTCATCTAACCAATTTTTATTGATTGTACCACTTTTTTTGAGAAGGCTTTAGTGTCCAATTTGTACCAGCATGTTAAAAATAATTATAACACCAACATTCATGTAAAATTAACCCCAAGTAGTGTCATATCAAACGCACACCAAAATTGGTGTTAATATAACACTAATACAGTGGTATTTAACACCAAAATGGCTAATCTAACACTAGGGGGTGTGGTCCCCTATTGATTCTAAGAGGGTGTTAAATTAACACCCATGGTTTTAAGTTCACACACAGTTTTTGCAGTGAATGTGCTTGATTACACCTAAGAGTTCAGGATGAGTCTAACAAGAGAGCAGCATCATAGTTGAACTTGTTGCTAGGTTATAGAAGTTCCATATGCGCATCATAAGCTTGCTTTGGCCCTGTGATTTCCCTTAAGGCCCCTGCCGTCGCCTTAATTTCTTGCGTTCTCTGTGGTGGTTCTGCATCATTTGCTGGTTATCGCGGTTCCCTGTCACGCTGAAAAAAAAAGCACATAACAAAAGAAAAAAGAATTAGTGCATATTGTGGTCGACAAGACAATGGTGAGAAACGGATAAGTTCACAGCTATAAACTCTCTCAACTAGTTTCAACTTTAGGTTGTAACACATTAATCCGTGGTTATTGAGATGGCTTCCCAAATTCCCTTTGGTAATTTGGGAAAACCATCTCAACAACACTGACCTAAGACTAGGCTTGTTTGTACTCATCTGCATGCACCTTTTGGCTGAATTCCGATATGTTCATGTATAATGCCCTAATTTTGATTTTTTTGTGGAAAACTTTGATCTCAAAATGAGTGAATTCTTACCTGAGCATATAGGATACAATCTGT
>JAMKCH010003881.1:0-43885 GCA_023653785.1 Ophioderma brevispina
TTTTGACATACTGCACACAGTGAAAGGAATGAGACAGGATAGATTTATGGAAATCTAAGTCTCTAGAATAATCTTACTTAAAATAAGAAAGGAAAAAACCACAATTAACAAACCAATTAAAAATTGCAAGATTGTTTTTATTTGCTTGTCATCAGTTTACACTCATTAAGGGGCTTCTGTGCTCTGGCAACATCCCCTTTCCTTACAAAGCCACTTATCCCATTTTGTGAAAATTTGGTTGTACCTTTAAGAAATTTACAAGTTATTTTGTATTTCTTTCTGTAAACGAACAGAAATTACACCACATGGGACCTATGGGAAATGTGGAGAAACATGTTGGTTCATAACACAAAACTGCAAATCAGACTACGGATATAGTGAACCATGAAATAAAACCGAGGTGATAAATAGAAAATTCACCTTTTACTAAAATCAACCCATTCTACTCCCTGTCCACTGCTTGTTATGCCGTTTCATTAAGGTGCGGGTCGGGGGTGAGGAGAGATTTGGGGCTCCATATAATTGTGTCAGATGTAGTGATTTTACATAATAGATAAGACCCTAATAGATTTTTACCTTTTATTAAAACATTTAAAAAAAAAAAAAAAAACAAAGGTGATTTTATTTGCTTAATTTAATATAAAACTGGCTAATTTATATTTGCTCCTCTAGTCATTTAGAAATGTTTGCAATTTTGTACAAAAACATGTGTTCTCAGCTATCCTTTAACATGGGGATATTTTTGATAGAAAATTGTACATTATGTCAAATCAATTTGTCACTTTTTCATGGACACCTGTTATGTAAATCTCTTGATGTACCTTTGAATAATTGTATTTACCCAGTTATATGAGGTCAATATTGTATTATTAATTCCAGTTAGTGAAAAACAAGCAAATATTTGTAATTATGTCCACACCGGTTTTTCAATTGAGTTGTTTAAACTTTTGTGATTCATTATTGGGGAACCAGTAGCAGTTCCAATGGGTGTAATTCCCCCAAGTACTTGCCCACTTTTATGCTTTAGGGTACCATTGGTATTGTGAAGCGGCTTTGGGATTTTGAGTCTCTCTGGGCTTAGGGCCTGCTCAGTCCCTGATGGGGTTCTCTTAAGCAGTGGGGTTGGATAATCATGATATCTTTAATCATCTACACATTTTTGGATTCAATAGTATTGTCCATAACTGCTACAATTTTAAAAACAACCTTCCTCCCAAAGTACATGATTTCTGGTTGAAACAACACTAGCCACCAAGTTCTAAAAAAGATCCTGAGTAATACTGTGAAAAGTACAGTAATAAAAAAAGTACCCAGTACATATTATTCCATGAAGACTGCCCCAAAACTATTGACCACCAACATAGGAGTTCAAAGATTTTAATCTTATAAATACATCATAATAAAATTTTCATTGGCAGGGCTTGATACATTTGAGTTTTTTAGAACATGCAATTCATACAGACATATATCCTAACAGGTTTAGCTTCCTATCATAGGTGGCATTCAATCTGTCTGAGTATTCTGACATGGTATTGCAGGAATGGTAAACAACTCTTGATCAACATCTCCTTCACCATCAACAAGCTGGCATTAAGCACACATCAATCATTACTACTTAATAGTATTTTTAAACACTGCAGAATATATCAAATTTATTGACCAAGCTATGCATGTTTTGGGACACTGTTGACTGTGTTTTACATGCTAAATCTCATTATGTTGCATGGCTAATTTGTAATTTTTTTTGATTTCTTTCGAGAAGAAATCTGTTGTTGACTCTACCGACGGCTGCAAGCAACAGTTACACTGGAATAGATTTAACTTCCTTGGGCCATACCAGCAGTGATTGTATCATACCATTATGACACAATAATTTGCAAGTACAAATGCACATTTTCGATGTGAGCCGAGGATAAATATTTCAAGCTCCCGAGGCCTCAGCCAACAAAAAGGTCAATCTATCTGCCTACACTGTTGCAGAGTGCACCACAGGAACTATTTTAAATATGCACATATTGGATCATCCCCCGAACACTCGTATTAGGCTAGGCTCATAGAAATGCATTTAAGCTTAATGTCACCACCCACGTTTTGTACTTTTCATCTAACTTTTCATTGTTGGTCAAATATTTTTGGGGTTTTCTGAAATGCAGGAAATAAAACATGTGCACCAATTCTCAAATGATTGCTGATCTCTTTCTTAGTTCAGAGGCTTAAGGCGAATGGGATTTATCAGCGGCAATTTAAAGGGTGTGAAGGGACCACAGCCCCTCTATTGGCTATCAAAAGCCCTTATAATGTTGCATGTTTTGAGAGTCAACTGGAGAATGAAGCAAGCCACAAAACAAAATTCAGCCCTTTTGCAGAAGGTCTGGATCCACCCCTTATATAGGTCAAATGTGATCATCAGGGCCATGAGAGAAAATTGCAGGCCCAAGGGAACCTTGGAGTTATGGGGCCCCATCAAGGGCCCTGGCGAATAGGTTTACTTGCTTTATTCAATTTTTTGAGGTCCTGCAATTTTTTTTTTTTTAAATTCTTCTTTGGATGCCCCTAGGACCTCGCACCATGGGTTAATGTCTCTTTAAACCAGCTCCCTGAAGGTTGCATTGATGTTGTACATAAACAGTGCATAGACCATCTCTGGATGCACACCCTTACAATAAGTGGGTGACTTAATAAATATGGTATGCATCATATCATATGTATCAGAGATGTAACTGAGAAGTAGTCCCATTTTCTGAAAATCCAATTTGGACAGATGGAAGGCCAAATTTTAGCATAGCATCGGGTGCAGCTCCGGGTAACTTAATTTCCCTTTTATGCATTTTTGGGGACAAGACCGCTTCTCCTAAAATAAACTGATACTCTTTTTGTATGCAGTTTTACCTTTATCATGTAATACTGTAAATCTCAGCAATTGGTAAAAAATAATAATTTAAATTTTTTCCATTTCCAGATTTTATTTATGCCAAAAATCTGGAAATCTGGAAATTTCAGGAAAAGTTACATCTCTGATGCTTTTAAGCAAATCTAATATCATTGTGTTAAAAAAATGTTGCAATTATATTTTTATCACAAAAATCATTAATGGGGCAATCATTTCTTCTGAGAAACCCATCGTTTTGGAAAATGGGCAGATCCCTGGTATAAATTTCTGGATGAATTAAATCAAGCCTATACAGAGTAAAACCTGAGTAAACATGATTCAACTCTATACGTCTATACAGATTTTTATTGATTATTTCGGGTATAAATTGCATGAACGACATGCCCAGAATTGTTTACGGGTCAAGCCGTTGGTGTTAACCTAGACGGTCAGCACTTGTATCGGTATTGACAGAAAACGACATTAAGTCGAAGCCATGCAATTACCTGTCTTATTGAAAGATAATTTGTAATAATTATAGAACTTTGGTAAATTGACGAAAACATGCCCATTGGTTGAAAAGCCGCAAACTAAGGAATTGATTGAAATTCTGCTGGAAACTCCAATATGGCGGCTATGATAGGTGCTGTAAATAGGCATTAACTAATATGGTCAGAAAATGATAACTAATGAAAGCCATGGTGCAAGTATCATGTCTTATTTGAAAGACTAAGTCTAACAAATTAATACAGACTTAAAAAAATGAAGGCAAAAGTGTCTTTGGTTAAAACGACAGTAAAATTATTGATTTCAGTTAAAAATCCAAGATGGCGGATATGCAAACAAATGTCCAGGGTCTAACCTGTGGGGTCGGCTAACAAAATGTGCCACAATCAACATAGTCTAAGACTGTGGTGCTCGACCTATACTAAGGGGAGTCAAAAAACTTGACCCTGATGTGTCGCCATTTTGAATTTGTAAGTAAATATAGTCTACGATTTGGCCTCATCTGAAAGCGGGGTTTATTATCTTAATTTACTGCAAAGATCATTCACATCGGTTAGTATAGACCAAGCTACGTCGTTTGAAGCAAGTAGTCGGGTTTATGCTCTGTCCACGGCATTCACATAAAAATGACGGCGTTCAGCGAAGGAATATCAGTATCAAAAGAAAATCAGGCTATTTTTTCACTGCAGGATCTTGATTCGAAAGACTGTTAGCTCGGCTTATACTTAACGATTGGAATGATCTTTGCAGGCCAATTAAAGATATGAATAAGCTTTCCGCGATACCACATTTTACGATATTAGTTTTAAAATTCAAAGGCGGATAATCAGGGTCAAGTTGTTTTTTTACTAACCCTGTATTATAGCCAAATCTTTTCATTTTTTTTATTATCTAAGTGGAGAAAAAATATGCCCAATTCAGTGTTTAAATGCATTTTATTGCTTGCCAGAAAACATGCATAATACTTGGGCCCGCCACATTTCATGAACAGTTGGAGAGTGTGAAGTTTTACCCGTTAGTTGACGAGAAACCTACATACATTCATTTAATCATGTTTTAATGTGTCGTTCCCCCAAGGTAGCACATGCCTCCATCTTCTCAGGAGAATTATGAAAGTTGAATCCATCCAATCTATGGTGGTTGTTATAGGTCTAAGTAGTCTCGTAATTATTTGCTGACAATGTGAACAAAATGTGGGTGGATTCAAGAGAAAGTGTACTTTTAGGGAACAGCACTTTCAAAATCATAGCTCATCACCATTAATTGGAATTGGATAGAGACAACAGGGAAAGGGTTTGTAAAATTTGAGCATGTTGCTTTCTAATTAGGACACATTTCAAATTTCATGTATCATGAAAACTATTGATGTGGCCGTCATTCTCTGATCGGCGAATCCTTTATACGTGGCTAAAAATGTTATGAGCCGAGATTGAGAAAAGAGTTGAAAATGATTACAGCAATATTCACCATGTGTGCTGCTATGTGAACTGAACCACACAGCATCAATTACAGAGATTCTAATCACATCGCCTGCATTACACAGTGCGTCTTTTCAAAGGCAAACATGTAAACAGTACAACACAGTGGTCATCAACAGCCATAAGTCAAGTGATATCAGTGCGAATCTGTTCAAGAGGGCGTCTCAAATGGTTGTAACAAAGCCGGCCATATTCACATTACTTGTGACTTGTAGCTTTTAATAACCAACAACAGCCGAGGACACTTAGCTTTCAAATTGATAAGGGAGCAATGACCTTGCATGGCAATGTTGTTAACGCCCAATCATCTGTAATCATTACTGTCAAAGACGGGAGTACACCCAGAGGGGTTTGAGTCAATCCCACATGCACCAGTGTTTGGAAATGTCACCTCAAAGTCATGTGATCCCACAAAACCTTCTTAAACACATAAAAAATCCTGACTTTCACATTCATTGTAGCCACAAAGCATAAGTACTTTTAGCATAATCATGCAATGTCTTAGGTTCTTTAACTTTTGGAACACTTTTATTAAGTACTGACATGTGTTTAGTATGGTACAGTATAGGCACCCAATGCAATACATCCATGGTAATTTGTAGGCTAACTTTTAAGGTTTGCCTAACTTTAATCAACAAATGTGTGTATTACATGAATAGATAGACTCATAATTCATTGATATTAAAACCACAAAGGTACAGACGGTCCAACAAGGTGCTGAGTGGGAATCAACTCTGGCATGTGTGTCTTGTGTTAAACACCATTTTAAAGTCGCATGCTGAATAATGTAGCGGATTCATTCATTATAAAATTGTTTTGTCTACCTATAAGCGTGCTGATTGGCTTCATAATTTCAAGTGAGGGCTAATGATTATGTACATACAAGATTACACATGCAAATATAAATTTGCAAATCTGAGGGCGCACTATTTTTCTACTGTGCAGTGTCTCTTGAACAGTCAGCGTAGTGATTTAGGGAGCGGGTTGTTCTCTAGAGAGTGATTTTATGAAGTTCATGTTAATTGTTGAAAACCCTTAAATGTATCCTACTGGGTCTGACTATCAGAAAAATGATGTTGCCATTTTTGTCCGTTGACCTTTAGTGACAGTTACACTTAAGGTCAAAGGTTCAACGCAGTCATACACTTGTCCAAAAGGAGATCGGACCTTGGTACCCAAAATGGGGCAAATTTTTTACAAGGAATATTGGATATGAGATTATTTTGTTTTGCTCTTTTTGTTTTCTTGTTATATGCAAATAAGCTAATTAGAGCCAATAAGATCATACCTGCCAACCTAACCTGTTTTATAGGAATCATCCTATTTGAAATTCCAAATTGCAAAAAATAGGGAGATCCCTATTTCTGAAATTCAAACAAATCTTTAAATACTTGCCAGAAAAGACCTGGAATATTTTCTGGGCTCCTGAACGCACCTTCCTCAAGCTTTGGGAACAGTAAATCCAGAAATTTAAGGGCGGTTTGTACTCCACTAGAGGCCTTAAAAGTGGACCACAAATAGACACCACCCAGAAGGTCTTTCGTGATGAGTGTTTGAGACACCAGTCATTCTGATTATTTTTGGGTTATCAATGTTGCAGGTATGTAATATGCATAAATTTACTGTTATTCAAACCCCGGTTCTGTCCAAAGCAAGAATTAGGACTCATGTTTATGGCACAATGTATAGTGAACCCGACACAACCCCCATTATACCTTGATATTAAGCGCACCATGGCTATAGTAAAACCAATTGTTTTATGAAAATGTGAAGAACAAAATGTTTGATGTAGTCTATTTATACCAAATCCATGGAATGAATCTGTTATAACCGTGAAATGAAACACGATTCGCCACTACAGAGACAAAAGTATGGTACTAGTATCTTTTCAGTTTCAGTCACATTTATATGATGTTTTAATTATTCTTTCCATCCAAAAGCCACATGGGGGGGGAGGCAGCTGGTCATTGACATGGGCGACCAAAGAGAAACACGGAAAATGGGTATTTTTTCAAGATGTGCACGATCTGAAAAATCTGAAAAAAGGGTGTGCTTTTCATACTTGAACCGGGACTTGAACATACATGATTTGGAAATTTGAGTTGTATCATATTCAGGCTCACTTTGTGTAAATGAGCGATGCAGTATGCTACCAAAGAAACAAATTTCTCTTGCTTAGGGGTCAAATATTGGCCCAATATTATTAAAGGAGGATTTACACTACCATACTTGTTTAGGGGTGCTTTTTAGAACGATCATCAAATTACTTTACATTGTTTCAGTACTTTTTTTGAACCTCTCTAGGTCATGCATGATATCCTCTTGTCAATGGACCAAGTGCCCCCCCCCCCCCCGGATCTGCGAGACCATGATATAGTCTAGTATCGTCTATTTAGGGGATGCGGGACTTTTAAAATGTGGACATTTTGGTTAAAAGCAGACTAACCGCCTAAAAATGGTCCTTTCTCATCACTAAAAAGTGAACTTCTTGTCAAATTTTTCTACCTTTGGGACCATTTATGGACAAAAATCAACAAATAGTGGACCTTTGCCCCTTTGTGTAGATTTTGTGTGTGATTTGTGGTGTTGTGTGTGTGTGTGGTGGGGGGGGGTGCGACGACCTACTGCTGATCTCAGAATATTCTCTATTCATACTGCCAGTGCCCACGGTCATGAAAAAAACTCAAAAGTTAGTGTAGCTTTAGACTATAGACTATTAAGGGTCTGGTTGAAAAGGAAAAACATCATACAAATGCAGAAAATCACAATCTTGTCTTGCACATTGTACAAACTGTGTAACAATTTGGTTTACCTACAAATGGGCATTATTAGCAGCCTATGATGCGATGGGGGGTTGGTTATAGGCGGGGGGGGATTCTCAAACACAAATGACCTACGGGGACTTGCCACCGACATCAGTGCATTTTTAACCTTCTGGTAAATCAATTACACATTTCTTCATGCCAATTTTGGTATTTATTTCTTGGTAGTGGTTTTATCTAATGATCTTGAAATGTATGGGCTGAGTTTAATACAAATCAGGGTAAATGCTTGTTTGGTGTTTATTATAGGCCACCTTCACAGAACATAAATAGGTGGATATTTTAGTTGATAATCTTAGTAAAATACAGCATCTAATAAATCTTATGATTTTGTTCTCTTGTTGGTGATTTAAACATTCAACTTAGATTGGGTTAATGAACATGCATGTACAAAGGTGCTCTTTCAAAAGGTTCTTCTTGAACCATGTATTCCAAATGGCTTCACTCAGGTTTTGAAAGAGCCTACTTATAGGACTCTAAATGGTATGACCACTTCCTTGATTGGGTGTTTGTTTCTGATCCTTCTTTGTCATTCTGTAATTCAACTTATAATAGCATGGTTGTGATCATTCAGATGTTCACCCTTTGAATTACTTTTATTTATTTATTGGATAACAATTTCATAACAGTGGCCAACCACCTACCACGGTGGGAATCCATAAAAACCCCCCCCCCCACGAAATACAAAAGACAAACAAATCAGGAAGGAAATAACAAAATGAAAATACATTAAAAATTAATGGGAAAAGGTTTTACACAAGCGAGGCTTGAATACAAGTCATATAAGGTAAGCCCATCACTAAGTCTGTGTACTGTTTGAATAGGGCAGACTTTGACAAAATGAAGCAAATCTCTTTTAATGGTTTTGGGACAGCTATGTTTTTTTTGATAATGATGATGTTGATTCTGTTTGGGATAATTTTGAATGTCTTTAAAGGACAGTATTGATCACTCTTGTACCTAGAAAAATGTTTCCAAGTCAAGTCCTTGCCATGGGTGAATAAGATATCAGAAAACTCTGTACTAAAAAGAAGTTACTTTATAAGAGCTAAGAAAAGTAATTCTGATGTTGCATGGCACCAATTTAAAGACTGTAGTAATAAAGTTAAGGCATTAATTAGGAAGAGTCACAGGACTATACTTATGATTTTCTGCAAATGCCAAGTGTAATCCTAAGAAGTTTGGTCTTATGTCGACATCTAAAAGGAAATGCTCTGAAAACACCTCTTTTACCATTACATGACACCAACTAGTAATCCTGCTGACATTGCTGCTGCTTCTATAAACAAGCATTGTTCTAGTAACATTTGATGGTGTACACTCCTCTTGATCTTAACTCTTTACCTGACGCAGCTACTTCTCACGGTGCACCTCCTCTTTGTTTTGTTCTGTTACAGTGGATGATGTTCTAGAAACTCTGAAAAATCTCGATGCTTCCAAATTCCCGGACCTGCTGAATTCTTCCAATTTTCTGAAACTCATGTTGTAACGAGCTTGCTCCTGTATTGTGTGACTTGTTTAATTTCTTTATTCAGCAAGGTGAAGTTCAAAGGCTTGGACGAAAGCTCATGTTGATCCTGTTATCAATGGTGTGATAATAAGCCGCAAAGATGATGTGGGTAGTTACCGTCCTGTCTCACTGACTAGTATTTGTGCAAGGTTATCGGAGAAGTTAATTTCTGTTCGTATTATGTAAAGATGTAAATGAAACATAATATTTTGTCCAGAAACCGTTTGGCTTTCGCACTGGGAGAAATTGCGAGCAAATGTTGGTTAAGTCTTTCATCTTCTTAGCCAATCTCTTGATGATCGAAAACTGTAATCTTGTAGATGGTATTTTCTTTGGGAGATCAGTTGCATTTGACAAGTAGAGCCACAACATTTTTACTTCTCAAAACTTCATTCATGGGCATCCGAGGTTTTCTTCTCAGTGGATTCAAAACTTCCTCTTCAGCCGAAAGCGCGGGTGTGTTCAAGGCGCTGCAGTTTCAGAGTGGCTGTTCGGGAAACTTCAGGTTGTTCCTCAGGCTCTGTTCTGGTCCTATTTTCTTATTACGTTTTGTCAAATGATTTAAATGATGTTGTTCTTCTCCTCTCTTTCAGTTTGCGATGATCACACAATACTTCGTCCTATTTTTAGTGTGAAAGTGATTATGATGTATCTCAGAAGATATTCCAACATTTTTAAATGGACTATTCTTAAATAAGTTGCCTCTCAATCTTTCTAAGTGTGCTCCGTTATGCACATGACTAGATCTATGTCTCCTGATTATTGTGATTCTTTTACATGATGGTGAGAGTGTTTATACTTGATGAAGTTAAAACAATTTCAAATTACTTGGTGTTACTTTCAGTAGGGACCTTTCATTTGACTCTCATATAGGTGCAATTTCAAGTAAGGTTTCAAAACGGTCTGGCTTCATCAGCAGATGCACAAAGAAAATGTCTCTAATGCACGATGAACCTCTACAAAGCTCTCATTGCCCCATATTATTTACGTGCATGTGTTTGGGCACCTCATCAAAGGAATCATTTGGATAGGTTAGAGAAAGTGCAACGAAAATTACAAGGACTTTAGTCGAATAACACTAACCAAAGGCGGATGCTCGTCCACATTACTTGAGCAGACTTCTTGATTTGATCTAGTCAGGCTCGAAGATGCTTTCAAAATCCAAAGGTTTTTTCTGGGTTTAAGATCTTACATGATTTTGACCCCTACTTCTTTTAATTATTTGATTCAAATAGCATTGTTGCCCCAGAGTAACTAGGCTTTTGCACCAATCTGCAAGGAATTCCTCTTTCTTCAATTCTTGTTTATATCATTTCCACGTCTTTGGAATGAGATCCCATCTGATTTGAGTGCTGTCAATAGTCTTTATAACTTTAAAACATGCTGTAAATCACACTTTTAAGTTTACTAATAAATATGTTAAAAATGTAGGTTTTTGTAATTTTTTATGGGCCAGTTTGGAAACCCACTTTGATATAGACAGGGTAATGTTTGCCTTCCAATAAGTTTAACATTGCACTGATTTTTGTTTTCATTGGCATACATTTGGCTTGCCTATTCTTTTGGTTTCCTATTAATCAATCTTGCCTGTTGTGCATGTATCTTTGTTTTTTTTGGATACCGAGAGCACATTGTGATAGGGTTTTTCATACAACCCATTCTCTATCCAGGGAATAATTGCTTTGCTTTGTCAATTGTATGTATTATATATTATCTATTTATGTTTCTGGATTTTGAAAGTAATTCAAATAAATATTATTATTATATTATTAGCACTAGCAATGGGTCTTTTTTCAAACTTTTCTCAAATTTGTGGAAAAGGAGTCAAATTTCCCTACAATCTGAAGTCAAAATTGTCACAAATTTGCTTCAAGTATCACACAATTGAGGAAAAAAGGGCAAATTGGGGTTAAATTTGGCTAAATTTGCATATCTGGTGTAGCTATGGGTCCACTTTTTGGCAAAAATGGATGATATGGGTTCCTACTTCCAGAATCTCGGAGGCAGGTCCCTACCCAAACCAGACATGAGAATAGGTGACTATAAATTGTCTTGCTTTAACGAGGACTATTCAGGGTCTCTGGATTGAAAGAATAATTAAAACATCGTACATGGTGACTGAGACTAAGATAACTAGTTACAGATCTTTGTTCTCGGAAGTGCGAATCGTGGTTTTTCAAGGTAATAACAATGATTCGTTCCATGGATATAGACTACATTGATCATTTTCTTTCCACATTTTTAACCAAACAAATTGGTTTACTCCTTACCCAGGGGTATTAATAGCAAGAATTAATGGGTTGTGCAGGGTTCATTCTACATTCAAGCAAGATGTTTACAGATGACTGCATTGTGTAAAAACTGAAGACTAAATCTTGCCTTTGTGGACAGGACTGGGGGTATGCATAAAGGCAATTTTTGCTAATATTGTCTCTATTAGGTTATTTGCATTATAAACAAGATAAAACGATAAAACAAAAGGTCATATAACAAAATAAATACACATACAATGTTCCTTTTGATACTTTGCCACATTTTGATACAAGGTCGATTATACTTTGGACCAATGTATGACCATTTGACCCTTGGACCTTACGTTAAGGTCACACTAAAGGTCAATGGAAAAAAATGGCAACCATCATTTTTTCTGAACAGTCAGGGGACCCAAAGGAGTAGTTATGTTTGTGTGGTTGTCCAACAATTAACATACTTCACCACAAAATTTTAAAATAGGCCCCTCCACTAATTTGACAAAAATAGTATAGAATAAAATACTTTATATAAATACACAGTGCTATTCCAAAATTCGCCACCAACAGGGGGAGAAAAAAAATTTGGCAAAGTGTGGACCATTTCCCAAAACTTAAAATTTTTTGACAATAAGCATAAACCCCTCCTAATTTTTGGCTCACTCAGCTTGCATTTTTTAGGAGGGGGGTTTGAGGCGCCCTTTTTAGGGTTTTTGGACTTTTTGGAGAATGGGGGTAATTTTCCCTCACCCCCTGGTTACGGGCCTGTCAAGCAAGCAAAACCTGAAGAAAGAAGAAAAAATTGGGTATGTGCACTAAGGAAACCAAAATTGGCAGCATTATGTCTCCCTAGTAAGACCTACATTGGAATATTGCTCAGCCATTTGGGATCCTTACTCTAAAGAACTCCATACAAAAGTGAGAAAATACAAAGGAGGGCAGTAAGACTGGTGCCACAATAATTATGATTGGCAGACTAGCATCTCACACAGAAGTTTGAGGGGAGATGCTACTACAAGATGCAAATCTCGGAGATTATGCATACTGCACAAAGCCATAGGGGGCATCTGGCATTTCAGGTTCCAAAACTACCAGAGACAACCCAGACGATTGCACAACCGTGCTTAAATTGAACATCCTACCCACATAATGGTTACCAATTTACTCTTACATTCCCGGCCAGAACCACCAAAAATTGGAAGTTTGCCGCCTAACATCATCAATATCACATTACCCAATACAGTTCCAAAAGTTTCATAACCAGTTTATAAGTATGACGACCTACGGCACGCCACAAGCACTAAATAACATATTTACACAAACTATTACTGTAGTTTGTTGATCTGGGACGTTGTGCAGCATTTTAAGAAAACCTTTTATTTATACAAGCCCAAAAATTCTTATCCCTGCCATCAAATTCTACAATCAATGAAAAATGATTACGATCTATGATCAAGATGGGGATAGGGCAATACAACATCTACAAGCATATTGATCAAAATACTGTTTGAATGAAAGATACCAAAAATGGACAATTTAAATAACATTGGTTCCTGTTCACCTGCACCCGTCACGGTTTGTGAAAGATAGGCCTAACATGACCTTTGACCTTGATCTGTGACCTTTGACTCCATAAATCAAGTTTGGGTCCAATTGAAACTTCACTTTTCAAATGAGGTCAATTTTACATTTCCAGCCTATTTTACAACAACTTGACCTCACATGACCTTTGGCCTCGGTATGTGACCTTTGACCTCATCAATCCAAACCAATGGGGGATGCCATGTTTGACCTGTGACCAAGTTTGGTTTAAATCCATCAAAGTATGTAGATATCACAATACAGGGCAAATATTAACCCTTTTCATTTTCAAAAAACAGACATCACAACAACACTAACAGTGACAAAGTGATCCTATGTGTCTTCCTGCCTTGGGCAGGCGACACAACAGTGATCCTTATGTCCTCCTGCCAAGGTGACACCAAAACTGACATAAAAACCTAGCACCATCCCATCAGTTTTCTCTTGTTGTTTACAAAATATTCACCAAGTATTTGCGATAAATTGATTATTATTTTGTGAGCTCGCTTCTGAATAATAGAACTTTTAAAACTAGATTCCCTAAATGTCTGTTACTGTCCCTGATGACCTAAAAAAAACAAGCACCGTTATTCCAACCATGTGGGGGACCATCTTGTGCACTGTGTTCATCAAAGAACACGATTTGTAATTGGTCTGAACAACTTTAATGGGCGAAACAGCAACAAATGCTAACCAAATGTCACTGTCTCTTATTGACATTGGTACACAGTGATGGTGGCTTTTCATTACACATCACACAGTAAAAGGCAAAGCCAAGAATAATACACTGGTAGTTTGACCAACTGACTTCAATAAAGAGCATGCATTTTATCAAAATGTAGGAACTTATCATTTGCAAATAATCTTTCAATTGCCTGCATTATACCACACTAAACTGCATTGTACCACCGATATCAGATTTCTTTGGGAAACAGAGAATTGCCTTGTGCTTGCTCAAATACAGATCGATGTTGAGTGCAAATCGAAGTGGCAATAGCTGCCATTTTTCTAGAAAATTCCAACAAGGATATATTGTCAAGTCTTTGGTCAGTTGGCTCTTGATGGTTCTTCAGTGACACAGTCACCTGAAGACCATTTCAAGAGCACTAACACAGAAAGATAAATTAAAAGTCACCGTGTTACCGTGGCAGCACCAGATGTATCACATGGCGAGCTATTGCCCTTACGACCTTCTTGCACTCACATAACAAGAAGACATTTTCATCTCAAAAGTAAACCCTGGTGTTTTCATTTGATGTGTAGCATTATAATCCACACTGTCAAGGCATGTGATACAGCAAAACTGAAAACAACTACTTACTTACTACTACTCGGCGGCATTTTTCTTTCCTACATACTAGTATATGGATGACATTACGTGCCATTCAAGAAAACGCCAACACTAAGCTGGAGAAACATTATCCCCTGCAGAGATGAAAAGAACTAATTCCTCAACAAAGTATGACTATCTCCCACGACAGAACCTTTAAGTGGTTCAACACAAACAGGTGTTTAAATCCAATCCAGTCACCCAATACATGGTCTCAAAGGATGGTGTTAGGTTTAAAGTCCACACACCATGAAATTAGATTATATATCAAGAAAAGCTTTTGATAATTAAATAAAACGAGAAACACAAGTTTTATTTCCAAACTTGCTTAACAGGTAAGTCCACATTACCTGAAAGATTATTTTCCTAGACTCCCCCTATAAAACAAAAATGAAATTCCTTCAAAATGGGCGGCTATGCCTGTGACTCCTTAACCGTATCAGGTCATAATCATGTCGGGCTCATACCATACTAAACGCACGCACAACTTTTTCGGAAATCAGTTTCGTAGATATTTTTCCATCTTCAACCGAAATACGTGAATGACGCAGCCCGAGCCCAAAATATGCAGATGAGAATCACAATTGGGATATTCATCGTCGGATAGCTAAGAGCTAGCCAGGGTTATTTCCCGGTAATGAAATACCCCCCGGCGAGGAACAACGAAGGTTTGAATACAGTACCGGTGATACCGTGGGTGAGGCCTAACACAGCGTAAGTGCCATTAGCATTTTGAACAGTTGTGAAAAGAAATCCCCACAAAATTTTTATTGAGAGGTAAATTAATTTGATCGTACTTTCAATCTTATAAGTACATATTCCATTTTATTTGTGCGAGATTATAACTTTATATGACTTGTAGTAAGCGAGCAACGTGAATTAATGACCAGCATGAAGCGATCAAAAATGTGCCGCTTCACGTAATTCTAGGGGCATGGACCAAATTATTTAGTTGATGACGCACTGCGTTGTTTTTGATGTCTTTGGGCTGAGACTAGAATACCTTTAGGTATTCTAGTCTCATGTTTTGGGGCTGAATCGCTTCTTGCTGATGTAGGAGGAATGAGCCTTACTGTCAAAAACCTTGACATGTCACGGCATCCTTAAATTTTTTCCGGGATCAATTTGAACAAATCTAAGCAATTTACTAAGTTTAAAACATTTAGTCTCATTTTGGAACATTTAACATAGCTTCTTTTTCTCTCGGACTTTTTTTCACTCAGAGGATATTGTTGTACATACATAACGCAAGTATGTTTTTATCATTAAGCTTTTCATTATAACAAAACGAAATGGATTTTTCTAACCTCACCCCTCAAAAAACAACGCCATTAATTAGGCCTATGTGTGTACCTCTGCCTGTCACGATTCACGATCCGTTCGTTCTGCACAACAGATATACAACGTAACGTAGCTCACGTATCTTTTGGCGTGGGTCTTAACGTGCATAACTCGTGTTTTTCTCAGTCCTTGGGGGTTGTTAATTACAATTCCAAGCTTTTAAGACCAAATCAGTTATATATTAACAGAAGCTTGGCCATGAAATGATGTGTCAGAAAATTTCTTGAAATGAAAGTATAAGCACAAACACTGACCATTTAAATCAGGGTAAATCCCCACAAACATCTGGTGGTTCTGTTATCAGCTCAAGCTCAGCGCTTCTATACGCCCGTTTTAAAAAACCAAATTATACCGTACAATTTGCTGTTCTCTATGATACAGCCTCCAACATATCATGTTAGCGTTTTCTGCGGAACCTCTTTTCTTCTTCCTTTCCCCCGTTTTGATTATTTATATATTGATTTGCTAGGATCTAAAATGTGTGTACAATCAATATAAAAACGTTGGTGAATCGTGAATTTGATAGTTTCTATATACCTAGCTCGTTCACGTCATTGCACTTCGTCCGTACTCCCCCTCCGTCCTTTGTAGGACGATAGTAGGGGCTATCTTAGCGGAAAAGCCAGAGCAACCTCGGGCTACTAGATACCATACAATCAGCCATGCCAGGCAGAGTGAAATACGAATACGCAGCAACTGACCAGTTCATGACCCGCCACCGGTCCAAATAACTATATTCTATTATAAGCAGACATCTACAAGACCATTCATACCACATTAAACAGTTTTGCACATATTAAGTGTACTAAAGAATCATGAAAGGCCCAGAAAAACTTTTCAGAGCTGTTGGTGTTGCCACGCCATGAATACACTAACCACCACTCAGTCCACTTACCGGGCGGCCGCGGGTCACACACAACCTCCCTTGTAAGTCTAGAGTGTTTCACACAATATTAATCCCATATACATAGCACCAAGTCCCAACACGTGCTCGTCTTCAGTCTCTTCTTATTGCAAATAACAAGTTAATACATACAGAGGCGGCATATTGTTAGTAACATGACTCGAGATGTACAGTGTTTACATTTTTTGCACTGTTATTAGTGATCGGTGATACCGAAATGACGTCATGCATTTATAATAAGGCAATGGGGCGCTTTTTGGTTGTATGAAAATCACGGACAATCCATAAATCTTGACAGTTTTTTATCCCCCAAATCTTTAATAAGACAGATAAAAATCGAAAGCTTTATTTCTGTCATTCCTAAGGGTCACCCGCTTTCTTTGAGACTGTTAATCATAAAAAATTTCATGGTGTGTGGACTTTAACAACCCGACATCCCATTAATCTGAATGATCGCACAATGGCAGAAAAAATGGATGTGACACAAAAGCTGGAGTTTTTTTTATATGTCTTTTAGAATCAAAAGTTTGTTTTCATGTACTTTGTTCAAATATCATGTGGATATATATTGGTCACATTAGGTTGAGTTACAACACTGGGCTTGTCGACATGACAGACTGAATCTTTAACAATATTTACACTTCTTTAAGTTACAAACTTAACCATTATGCCTAACCTTTAAAATCTATAATATCATGTTGGATTTATTGCTGTTTGCAATTACCATGCACGATAACCTTAGAAAGAACAATTTTTCCCCCTTGCTTGAAAAGCAGTGCGAATGTCCTTATGTATGGTAATGTAGTGTGTGTTCCAGTTTTGGTTCGGTTTTGGTTTATGTTTATTTTTCGCGTCTACTTTAAGTCCGATGTAAACTAGACTTGGGGTTAAGGTGAATAGGGTTTCCGTCATGTGTGGATATGTCAAAGGTCGTGGACCAAGGTCAAAGGTTCATCTGAGGTCATGTCCGACTGTCTCTTGCCAGGGGGATCACGCCAGTTTTCTTGCTGTATTTTTATTTATCATGATAACATGTGGTGCTAGAATTTCAAAAGATGGAGAGGAATTTGGAAAACCTTGTGTAGCAATACCTAACTTGTTCAAATACTGGTATAGAATTTCACTTACTACAAAGTTTAACATAGTTGACTATCAGCAGTTTCTATTGAACAGACAGATTGATCCCGATAAAATTTTAGCCGGTTAATACCGGCAAATAGGCGACTATGAGTGAGAATTTTATTGGTCTACATTTTCTGGAAAATGCGACGTATGTCACAGGTCGTGATTTTTTCGAGCTTAAGGTCATCTGCATGGGTCCACTGTGATGTATCGTGGGTTGTGATCTCGCAACTTGTTGCCTGCGATGTTCTTTGTAGTCAAATCTCATTTTTCTACCACTAACTACTTAGTCTGCTCTGGTGTCCCAAGCAAATGCTGACGTAGGTGTTGCAGTATTTTCACCCATAATGTTAAAGACACATCAGTGATTTACCCGAAAGCGTCAAAATAATTGGAAATTTCGGGGAATAGCTAACTGAAGGATAAGTCGTAGAATTCTCATAAGTCTTTTTGCACACTGAAGACTTGACAGAAAAGGAAGAAATGGCAGTGTTCAAAAATAGAATCTCATTAAATTTGCATTGTAGTAATTGTTCATACGGACAGTAATGACTAAAATTTTGATTTTGTCCTTATAGGCTGCTTCGGTCATATCAATTGCAGGGTTTGTTGGGATACCTTACTTGTTACAAACATGCAAAAATTGATTTTGATTTTGATGATTTTTCAATTTACTGATTTAGAAAACAAAATCAAGAGAGCAGGCCCGCACCAGGTTTTTATTTTTTCTGGGGGGGAGGAGAAAGGGAAAGTGAAATTTGGGGGGGAAGTGACATTTGCGGGGGGAAAGTGGACATTTTGGGGGGACAAAGTGAAATTGGGGGACAAAAGGAAATTTGGGGGGAAATTCAAAGAGTTTGCAACTAAATTTGGCTCAATTTTAGGCTAAATCCGGATTTTTGCCAACAAATCCACTGTCATTTTCTTCTGGCTGGGGGAGGCAACTGGGAGACAAGAAAGAATTTTTTGGGGAAATGCCCCCATGCCACCCCTAGCACTCCCACTAACTCAAGGACCATGAATTTGCTAATTCCGGTTTCTCCCCTGCACAATCTACTGCGTAACCAGGTAATTTATATGGCCTTTTAATCGTTCCAAAGAAGATAAATGCCAAGTGAGTATAAGTAAAAACTTTTGTCGGTAAATGCAGTCTCTATGATTACTGTGATAAAAATATAGAGATATGTTAGATTTCAGGAACTATAGGGAGAAAAGACAAAAAATATAGTATCTAAGGGCTACTTGAAGCCCTCCTTAACCACGGAAAATTACATACTTGTGACCGCAAGCTGGTAAAAAAAGGGTGTAATCGAATGAAGGCACTGGCAACCAGGTCGTCAGCATTTACATAATGCGACGACAGCCTTGAAAATCAGATATAAGAGCCATATTATAACATGTCATCAAAATGAACACTCCTCATCTTGAGGCTTTTGACGTATTCCAAATGAAAACACCCTCAAGAAAATCCCTTCTGGAGTCTTCACCCCACTATTTTACATAAATTTAGGAAGGTATATATGAGTGGAGTCAACTATAACCGTTGCGGAATGCGGAGGCCTAATTTTATCAGGGAAATCAATATTTCCCCTGTGGATGGATTTGACATAAAATCTCAGCAGACGAGGGTCGTTTATTTGCAGAGTTTTTATTCAATAAGCTATAATTCCATTTATATAGAAGTTTTCCTTTGGAAGCGTATTGGTATACCAAAATAGACCTTTTCTCATTTTCTAAACAGATGTTTTTTTAACGGTAATCTTTAGAGAGAAATTGGCCAATTGAAAATAGTGCACCCTCAAGATTTTAAAATTTGAATTTTTGCATCAATTTAAAAAAAAAAAAAAAAAAAACCTCACCTGAAATGATTATGGCCCAAATCGGCACATTTATGCAATCAACCGCACATAACGTCAAGATGCAGCGCATAATGACCCGGTTTCTAAATTGCGAATTGAACCATGCAGGAACCAATGACATGTCAAGTGTTAAGAGTTTCAAATGAAGTTACCCAATGAGCTATTCTATTTGATATGTATACCCCTTATTGAAAAGCCTTTCCTCATAAAATCCTACTGGGGCGTCAAAACTATTTTAAATGAAATCTTGTGCCAATTGTAGGGAACCCTGGCCAAGTTTAGAAGCAGTACTTGGATTTCTGCCGTGAAATATGACACTTCCAAATGTCACCATCAGAATAGAAGTCCGCAGTGTTTGACGCACAAAGGGTCAATTGTTGAAAATCCCATGGAAGTTGCTGACACAGTACCATCATATCCATTTAGGGAAAAAATGACCTTCAAGAATCATAGATAACCTGATGCCAATCATAGTGAGCCATATTTATCACAGTTGGGCACCCACGTTATTTATTTTTGATTGGTCACTTATTTCTCTCAATTTTCTTTCCAGATTAAGATGCTGATTTTACAGTAAAAATATAATTGCTTCAAGTAGAGCCTGCTGGGGCCAAGATTTTTTTACCCCGACCCGGACCTACCCCGGTGTTATCCGTACACGCCCCCGCCCCCACCCGATAATTTAAGGGCAAACACGCCCGACCCGGACCGGCTCTAGCTTTTTTACTGGACCGGACCGCCTCTTGTATAGACCCAGACCGGGATGCTGCACGTCAATTCCGGGCATTAGTAGTTTTGAGTTTTAGAACGAGTCCATGCTGAACTATGAAGTTTCAGATTCAATGTGTCTTGATTGTTACCCGCGATACTTGTATTTACGTTATTAGTGCGTGTCCGGAGTAAGGGAAACTGGTTCCAGTGGGCCTTTGTGTTGATTTTCTAATGTGCATTGGATTCCAATATACATTAAACACGTTATCAAGTACTCAATGGTGCCAATTTTTAGGAGCATTATAATATTATATTATGCACTTAATATGACGTCATTAAATAAAAAGGTAGAAAAAGTCAAGACCATGAAGGTTTCACTGAAAAAGCGAATATATTCCTTTGACAAGACACACTCTATCTGGCGTTTCACCGTGATAGCGTCTGCAAATTGAAAATGGCGGCCAAAAACGGGCGCATTTGAAGATAAACCTTAAAATTATCATATTAAATGTAATTAAATTTGGTTATACCATCCAAAATTTGTATAATTAAAGTGTACAGATTATTTCCTTGACCATTAGACACTCGGTGTCTGTCGTTTACCGTTTGTAACAAGGGAGAAATCCCAGATGGTTACCAATACGTCTCCGTTCGACTTTTCAAAAGCTACAATTTTGTTTTTACCATAATGTCTGTATTCTATTTAGGGATGGTATCATCCAGAAGAAAGAAAGTGTTATGTAAAGGTATAAATTGGGGGTATGGAGACATGTTTTATCACCCGGAGTTTAAAAATTAATATTACGTTATTGTGATCAGTCTTTGGAAATTTCAAGATTGTTGGTTTCAAGTGAAAACAGGTACATGGCAATTGGTACGTTTTAAGAACTTAAACGGAAGGAATTATTGCCATATTTTTCATTGAAGTAGTAACAAACCAAAATATATAGGACAGAGTTTCTAATTGTCAAGGTTCTATGTTCATATTAACATTCGTGAATTACTTTATGGTGATTTCGGATAATTAAACTAAAGATGAGCCAGATGGTAAACTGTACTAAACAAACTTTGAAGATGTCCATATTCCTTGACCATCTTAATTTAAGGAAAGATGATATTAATATATGCTTTGACAATAGTTGTGAATTTATTTCACAAAATTTTTGCCATTTTGATGGAACTTTTGGAGACATTTTAGCCTTTATACCATGCTGGAATCTGAAGCAAGCTAATGCTTGATAACAGTTTTCTGGATACTCGTGGAATGTTGAAAATATGTGGGTTTTTTCCTCATTTAATGCTTATTTTGTAACTTTAAAAAATTTTCCATTTTAATATTTCATTTTGGATGCCATCTTAAGTATTGCTGGAATGATGCATGTTATCATTGTTTTTAACATTTTACTGACGTAAAGAATGATAAAAGGAAGCTATTAACGGTTGCTTTTGATTGGTAATGGCTATTAATTTGGAAATAGGACGTCATTACTTATTGCATGTAAATGGTGAACACACACTCGACAAAAATTGGGGGCACCATAATTTTTTGTCACTCATATCATAATTAAACAAGTTCCGCAGAGGAGAGAGGAGAAACGGAAAAATAAAACATCCAAGCCCACCTGGGAACACACATGCCACCGACCTATATGTTCCAAAAATTGATAACGGATAACTTGCGTCATTGTCATTCTTGGTCAAATTTTCCGAAATCCGAAAGTATAATAATGGACAAAAATCGTGTGTAATGTTAGGAATATATCAGTGCTGCGAATGTGATGTGGAAGGATGCAGCTTTCGAACCTAACACTTATAGATGATATCTATCGTCGCTTTACCGACCCAGCTTGATAGCTCAGTCGGTTATAGCGCGGCGTGCATGTAATCGAAGGTCGCGGTTCGAACCGGCCAAGCGCACCTGGTTTTTTTTTTCAACACTATCGGGAGCTGGCAATCTCCAGAGAAAGATTAAATAATTATATACATGGATGACCTTAATGTTTTTAACACTGAAATTAAACAAGATGAAGTTGTGTGAAGGGGCACTATAGTATGTGCCGTATATGATTTCGTATACAAAGTCCCAATTGGGATAGTTTTTCGCAGAAAATCCTAGGACATGGGGCCAATTTTTCAAGTTAAAATACCTAGATATGGGTCATGTTTATCTTTTAAATAAAGGCAATGTTTCAAAAGTTTCATATTAGAAAGATTCAGATGCGACTTTTGTCCGACTCAGGGAAGTCGCTTGTTGATGTTAGGTTGGCATGTCCTACCACCCTGGTCCGCCGGTTTGCAATGGTTCGATCGTTTCTTCAATATTACAGGGAATTACAAGTTTCCAAGACAAGAAACCAGCGAACATCTTCAGCCGATAAAGGGGGAAGCGCACTGATTGTGTAGAGATCAGTGGGGAAGCGTCGCAGTGTGCTTGTTATGCATATGAGTATATGTTTCAAAGATAATGGAAATGGCCCAAACTGCGTCTAGTGTATGAACGAAGCACTTTTGGATTGTAACTTGAAAAGGAGTAGATCCATCACTGAAGTCAGTAAATTTACGCAGATTCTTAAGTATGCGTCAGGTGCATGTAGGTGTCAGATGATTTCAGGACAAAAACCATTTTGAGGAAATGGGGCGGAGCACTCCCAATTACTGTTACACTTAAGGCCGAACCGTAGCCGGGGAAAATGCGACGTTGATGTTGCAGAATTAGATGAAACCAGGACAACCCCAGATATCCATTTTCATATATGTTGCTCCGATTTTTTAACAGCTTAAATTATTCCCCCGACCGAACGACATAGCCCTGACCCTACACGACTCGTCCAAATGATCCCCGGTCCGGACCGGACCGGGAGGAATTATGTGCTAAAATTGCACCCCCGACCCGGTTAGGTCCGGTCGGTCCGGGGTCGGTCGTCAGGGGAATTGCGGGGATTCGGGGTTGGGCCCCGCCAGGGCTCTAGCTTCAAGTGCTGAAAAGACTGTGAACACAGCTACCTTCTCAAAGGATAGATTTGCCAATCAGTAAGTCATAATATTGACTGTGGGCACTTATTGGAAGAGTGTTTGTCAAAAGTGGTATCATACTCTTTTTAGTTGTTGATAAAAGAGTATTCTTAAACACTTGGGATACATAATTCATTGGTTCCTAGCCGCGTGATATGAATTATCACATGGTACAGCACTTATGCATCAATGTGATATGCAGAATCACTGCTACAGCCAAATCGAAGGCGCATAATAACAACAAACTGATCGATTTAAAAAGATGGGGTAGTTCGTTTGATAAAATCTACCATAAATTTTCGTAACAGGTTACTAATAGCTGAAATTTTGAAGAAGGTGTTAAAGAAAATAAGCTTAATGTTATTGCTTTAAGACTCTGCCGGGATCATTATTGTCCTATTAACTATGGCGACAGCAATCTTGTAAAATGCTCTGTCGCCCGTGTTAATAAACACAATAGATAGGATACACAGCAGAGGCTAAAACAAGACCTTTCCCTCTAATAATAAGTGTCACGTGGTTCAGCTGAGCTGATAGAAAGAGTCACAGGTGTAATGGTTGAATATCAAAGCCTTTACATTAAAACACAATTTAAAAATAATTAAATTAAAGGGGCATACTTTCATTATAACCTTGGGCACCTACTCAATAACATGTGCTTTGGTTTAATGTGATTTATTCCATTAATTTAAAATAGATGTAGGTTTAAATATAAATGACCGTTATTGGAAATTACACTGTTTTGCCTCGTGAGGTTTAATCCCTAACCCCGACAGATTTCAAAGTCAATTTATTCCAAAATTATCATGACATTACTAAAAACAAACAAAATAAATAATGATATTACTAAGATTTATGGAACTAAGGTTTAAGAGGTGATTTTGTAATTTAGCATGGACTGAGGCTGCCGTAAAAAATGCACATAAGAATTCCATAAACCTTTAGGAAATCCCAAATGCCCAAATCGAGGAGGCCGTGTCCTGGCCCCCACCCCTTCCCGGTTGACTCAAAGATTTCCTGATGAGGGTGCACTCAATTTTTGTGTCACCTGCCCTAAGGCAGGAAGACACATAGGGATCACTTTGTCCACTGTAGTCTGTTGTTGTTGATGTCTGTTGACGTCTGTTGTCTGTTGTGAAAAAGGGTCGGTTAACATTTGCCTGTAATATCCTCATACTTTGATGGATTTAAACCAAACTTGGATCACAGGTGCAATATGGCATCCCCCATTTTTTGATGAGGTCAAAGGTCACATGCCAAGGTCAAAGATCATGTGAGGTCAAGTTGTAAAATAGGCTGAAAATGTAAAATTGACCTCATTTGAAAAGTGAAGTTCAATTGGAACGGGCTGGTATCGACCAAGGATGTTGGTCGACAAGTGGTTGGCGACAATGCACTTTACCTGGCATGGCAAAAACCGGAAATTTGTCGACAACAAATATTCATGGAGGAGCCGTATCACTTTTTGTACCCAATCTATTCAGTTAATCTAAATAATTGTAATTCCAACTGCATATGACTTTATGATTTGATTTAACCATATTTTTACTCTCACCCCCAGTAACCTGTTTCAATTAGGAATTCTAGCAAATCTTGAAAAAAGAGTTGTAATTTATCATTATGAGAATAGCCCAATAGGCCCCCAAAAGGTGGGCCCACTGTTGCGTAGAAATGGTTCAAATAAGTTCAAACCACACCTCCCAATGGCAGGCTAGCAAAGTGTGGAGAGTGAAAGAGTCAAAGTGAGGTTAATTTGTCTTCCATGCAAGGGCTCATTAAACCTTTGTTGTGCTATAAGTATATAAAAACAAAATTGAGAATTGGGGCCATTCACAAAAAGGAATTGATTGTCGACCAATTGTCGCCATCGGGTTTATGATTTACAACAGGTCGAAAAGAAAACAACAAACGATACCAGCTTAATTGGAACCCAACTTGGTTTAGGAGTTTTTACTGCAAACCCTCATTGTGTTATATGAGTCCGAATGGTCACATATCAGGTCAAAGGTCATGTTAGGCTTATCATACACTAACCGCAACGGCAGCGACACAAGCGGTCAGAGGACCGTGTATTTGTACATATACATAATGCTTGTCCATATACTAAGCATGGTCAAATAACTAAAGATGAAATCGAAGTCCTTCATTACAAACAATCACAATTTGTATAGAAATTCAGATCCGGCTTTTCATAGGATACACAGATCCTTTTGCACTGTATATGTGCATATGAACATTAAAATTTGATTCATCTCTAACTTTGGAATTAAACATTTTAAGTGAATATATTTAGTTCTATATCACTACTTTGAATTACTACACAAAAAAATATATTTCAAAATCTCTGAGTCAGCCTTTAAAGAAGCATGGTACCAAAATCAAATATTGTCCCAGAGGTCCATTTGGTGGCCATCTTGGATCCAAAGGAATCAATTAAAAATTGGTTCAAATTCATTGAAAGTATCTCTATACAATTTGTCTCATCGTAAGGAATCAGAGATGTAGAGTTTGGCATATCTGTGAGGTTGAATTACTGAGATATGGGTAAAAATGTGATAAAGGTCACTGAACTGAACAGTGTATGGGCAAAATGTTCATTAAATTGAACCACTTGTACTTAAATACACTATCACTGATTTTTGTGTGTAGTAATTAAACTGGTAAATAAGGCTCATTTGGGACAACAAGCACTTGCTGCATAACACTTGTCAAAGAATCACACCAGCTCAGCAGACAGAGACTGTGCTCTCGTCGACCTTTCTATAGACATGCTGCTAAATTCTCCAGCTCCCCATTCAACATCTTACAGTCATGGAACACTGCCTGGCTAGATACTCCAAGACCAGACCAATTCACTATCATACCTATGACAGAACTTCCATGCAAGGAATGGTTCATCTTGAACAGGATTCCCACAGGAGTCTTTCATTTCAACAGCAATATGCAATCATCTCCAGCCTGCCAATGTGGTTCTCCATCTCAGACTGCGGATCACATTCTCAATGAGTGCCCTACCCTTCGTCCACTGGTGGATATAGACTTCTCAAACCCCAACCAATCAACAGTGAGCTGGCTCCACCAACTTCAACATATGCCTTAGGCCAATGAAAGTCAATGTTATGTTTCCCGTAACAATTTTTGCAAATCATAATGAGGCAACTCTTTCATTTTTCATTATGTGTAATTTTGAATAAACAGCAATTGCACCAACCTTCAGCGTGCTATAATAGCTAAAATATATTGTGTCAAACCGCCACCATACATTTAAAAATGATTTTGTAACTGTTCTTTGGTTTAAGTAGTAGTAGTAAAACCAAAGTTTTAAATCCGGTTTAATCCCCGCAACCGGGGGTGGCCGGATTCACCTCACATTCGTAGCAATCGCCCTTACTCCCTCCTTCCACTTCACCCGATTCAATGCATCCCCCATCCTCAACCCAACCCTCCTACTCTCCTCCTCCACTTGCTTCCTCCATGTCCTCTTGGTCGGCCCCTCTTCCTCAAACCACCCACCTCAAACTCAAAACCCACCTTCTCAAAACATGCTCCTTATCCTTCCTCAGCACGTGCCCATACCATCTTACACCATTCGCCTTCGCCAGTCGTCGGTCAGCTGCCTCTTCCAAACCCAACATCTGCATCAAATCCTCAGTCTTCTTCCTATCCATCAATTTCACACCACACTTTGCCCTCACCATTGCTCTCTCAGTCCTCAAAATCCCCATCTCATTTTCACTCAGGCACCATGTCTCACTCCCATACAGCATCACTGATCTCACACAACTCTTGTACACCATCCCTTTCATCTTCAAAGGAAATCTTCTCCCACATAACAACTCTCCACATTCTCTAAACTTCACCCACCCATACCTTACTCTGGCTGTCACAGCCGCCTCACATCCACCACCGCACTAACCCTGTCCCCTAGGTATGTGAACTCCTTCACAGTTTCCACCTCGTCACACAACTTTTCCACCTCCTTCCCCACTCCCTCAACTCCCTTCTCGCATCTTCCACACACAAAGTCTCTTGCCAAACTTGGGGTCACTCTCTTCATCTTTGTGCATCTCCCATGAATCCATTTCCCACATTTCTCACACCACACTGAATTTGCCCTCACCCTCTTTCCACATATTCCACATGGGTGCACCTTACTCACTAACACCTCCCCCTCATCCCCATTCACCATCACTTTAGTCTTCCCAAGGTTTACCTTCAGGCCCTTACTCACAAATGCCTTCTTTCACTTCCAAAACTTCTCCCTCAAACCCTCCATTGTCTCATACATTAAAACTAAATCATCAGCATAGAGCATCTCACTCATCAAACCTTCTTTTGCACTCTCCGTAACCACATCAACCACAATTGCAAACACGAACGGCGACAGCACAGAACCCTGATGCACACCCACCTTCACCTCAGACAACTCAGACCCTACTCTAACTCTTGTTTTTGCTCCTTCATACAGACTCATCACCGCTCTAACCACCACTTGAAAATCTACTAAAATCACATTCACAAGATGTGATCACAAGAGGAAACCTTGACATTTTCTTTAAAATACAAAATAATGAACTTTTTAGAGATTTCAGCATCTCAAATGCGGGTAGAAAATCATAACGCGGGCGGGTTACGGGAAACATAACATCGACTTTCACACGCCTTATATGCAAGATGAAGACCGATTTATCCAAAAGAGTCAAAATATTTGAAATATGCAGGAATAGCTTAAAAAGGAAGGATAAGCCTGTAGAAATCTTATAAGTTACTTTTTCCAACTGAAGAATTTACAGAAAAGGAAGAAAACGGCACTGTTCAATGATACAAATTTCTATTCAATTACATGTCGTAGTAAGTGTCCGTACGGACACTAATCACTAAAATATCAGATTCTGTCCTTATTAGGTTGCTTCTGGTCCTATCATTTGTAGGGTATAGCCTAGATACCAAAACACGTGTTACAGAATCGCAAAAATCTGTTTTTTCTTGATTTTCTGTTTATCAATCATGATAGCTACCTGGGCCTCTTACCAATCACAGCATTTAGCTTTCTGAAAAAGGTTGGCAACGACTGGGAATCTGGTTCAGGTTGCCAAATTCTGTTAACAGCTGAGGGGCATTCAACTAAAACAGCAATTACTAAACCAATTACGCAGATTTGCGAGAAGATAGAAGAAGTTTGATGTTAGAGAAAAGAGGGAAACTGCATGCCAACAGGGTTTGTAAAAAAACCCTGGTGAAACCAAGCATTCAATGCAAAACCAAACAGGATGTCAAGTTGCTGACCTACTTTCCCAACTTCTCTTTACGTAATGACTGCCATCGTCAATTTGCGATTCAAAAACACCGATGTTGACTTATATACTGCTATGTAAGGGATGGCATGATTTGTTTGAAGAAATTCCAAATAAGAGTAAGCCTAACCCAATGCTAAGCCCGAAATTAATTGACAGAAAGCCAAATCAATTGAGGGAACAAATTGCCATTTCAAGTATCCATAAGCAAAGCACCCATTTTAAATAGCCACACATTCCTAGAAAAGAAACTAGGGCAAAGAGATTCCACTTAATTTATTATCACTTAAATGCTAAGCATGCATGAAAAGAGGCCATTTTCAGATGGCCATCTACTAATTGAACTAAGGGTTTAAATTACTTTTAGGAAAATAGGAAAACAAGTGGATTGAACAATTCCCCGGCACAGCCTTGATATAGAACACAATGTTACATTCAAACAACACCACTTAAAGCGGGCAATGGCACATTTCACAAAATATGAAATTTCTTCAATGTGCTCTCAAATGATAGTCTAGGCCATTGGAAGAACAGAGATATATTTAACACATAAAATAACAACCCCCCAAACCAGATAGGGACATGATTGGGGATAAAGACATCCATGGTAAATTTGTAGGCCAACTTTAAGTTTCCATAACTTTAATCACAATGTGTAGATTACATGAATATTTTTGATCGTTACTCGCTGATATTAAAACACAAAGGTTATAGACCGACGATCAAACAGTGTGCATAGCGTGAGAAACATGCACACAGCATGTGTGTTCTTGTGTTAAATGCCATTTTCGTAGTTTCTCTGCTGATTTAAACGTGTCATAACACAAAACCAGCAAGATCGGGATATCAACTCAAAATTTGTGAATGAGCTTATCTTAAGGACATCTAGGAACCACAAATAAAATAGAAGGTGCTGGAATACACAAAAATGCAACTTTAAAGCCTCAAAGGTTCCCTTGCAAGTAATCTACAGCAAGGGGCATTAAACCGAATTTGGTAACAAACTTTGAAAATGGGGGCATGCGTGAAGATCTAATCTTAACATTGCTCTTGTCTCCTAATTAAATCTATTGAACACCCAAAGATGATGGAGCTACGGACATTGGTGTCTTATCGTTCCTTGAATCGCTCGACTGAAGTCCATCCAAGTGGCCTAGTTCATCATGTTTATGGTTAAATGTAACAGTGTTGAAAGAGTAAATTGGCAAAAACATTAATTGCCATGTCTGGGATCTGTTTTATGTCTCCATTAATTCATAATAGCAGAGCAGCAGACTTGTGAAAAGAGGCTTATTTTAGGAGAGTTTTAACACACCCAACGTACAAACACACACACATCATTCACCATTTTCATGGCCGTAAGCAGGATTTATTGTTTGGGGGGTGTGGGGGATTGAAAAAGTCAAAATTTCTCGCAATTGGGACCTTTTTAACAAATAAAAATCAGGAAAAAGTGGATTGGCCCTGGTGGAATTGTACGGTGTGACCGACAACCCCAACAATCCCCCCCCCCCCCCATACACACAGAGAAGAAACATTCAGAATTGATTAGCTTGGTGCCTTGAGCTTGCAGGCGGCAAAACACAATACCTACCTGTTCTTAATTCACCTGCATTCCAACATTCCCTTTTCATACTAACAAGACGTCAAAGACAAAGCGCTTTTCTTCATGTAGAATTTCTGCATGATGTTCTGCACGATCTAAGAAATGAATAGTTTGGAGTTGGTGATATACTTACTTCTCTTTCTTACTTACTTGTAACTCGTAACTCAGGCCATTATATTATTTTGTTTACCATGTGCTGGAGTATTATACAAGGTATCGGCTTGGTCTGAAACTTTTTTGTAAAGCTACAGGAAGAAATATACTTGTCATACGCATGCTGATGCACTTGAAATCCTGCTACATTCAGTTGTGTATCTGGCTGCTTTTTAACAAATTTTGACAAGTGCATAGTTAGAACTCACACCAAAGTCCGTTTGTTGTTGTCAATAAAAAAATCTACACGATGTTGATTTTGCGAGTGCATGTGAAACACACCAACCCTATTTTATAAAGGCCCATGGTCTGAGCACTAATAACCCGTGTCAATAGGGACATGAAACTGTACCAGAAATGTTCAAAAGTTTTGGTTATCAGAACAAAGCTACTTATTTTCTTTATATTACCCTGGGGAAATCGTAGGGCTTTAAGTTTTAGTTTGGATGTTTAGAGCGAAAATACGGTCCCATTTTTGACACAGGTATTCTATTGGGGATTATAAAATCCCATTCTTTTAGGCTCACTTCAGAACGATTGAAATATCGGTCGCGAACTTCACAGATGGGGTTGGCGGTGATGAAGGCCATTATATAAGATGAAAAATTTATAGGACTTAAATTGGGTCATCATCCTTAATGTTGTCAAAGTACAATCATGGCAAAACAGCGGACCAATCCCAATTATGGTAGTCTGCTAATCAGATGGCGCCAAGATAATAATTAACTGCCTTTTTGAAAACACTTCTATGGATGTGGAATGTATTTTGGAAGCGACAGTCCATATGGTGGGGGAAGATGATGGAACGATTTATCTCCGGTGGGTTAAACTAGATGGAACGCGGACTGGGTAGCTTGTTAAGTGGCGATATTACATATAAGTGACGATGATGATGATGTGATGTCTCATCATCATCAGACCATGCCACAAACCTTAGTTTTATTATTATAAAATAAGAAATTAAATTTCTAAACCTCAACCTTCTCATTCTCCAAAATCAAAACCAACCTTTAGCATAACCCCCGACGGTTGTCTTAACTCATTCCCATAATGCATTGCAATGTTCCGATACTGATTGTACTAAACACCTTCCTAGTACTTAGGGATAAAAAAGTGTTCCAAAGTTCGAGAACAACAAGACATTTCATGATCATGCAAACAAATTCCCTAACGTACTAATGCTGGTAGGCTAAAATGAGCATGAAAGTAAGGGTTTTATGTGTAAGAATAGGATTTTTGTGGGATAACATGAACCAATTGAGGGAGGTGAATGAAATTTCCAGAACTGGGTGCATTGTGGGATTGACCAATACACCCTCTGGTGTAACCCCTTAATATGGAACATGTACCTTCAATTAAATGATGGCAGTGGAGCTAAATTACTGCTACATATGTTTATTAATGTCATTGCCCATCATTGGATTTGGAAGGAGGTCAACATCAAAAAGTTATCCCAGTTTCAAGTAGAGAATTTTATAAAAGAGATATTAGGACCAGGTATAATTGTGATGTGATCAAGTAAAATGAGTCGGAAATCACAAAGTATTGATCTTGAGATATAGCCAAAACAAAAGGAGAAAATGTATTTTGTGTCCTATTGTTTTTTCCACCCTTCAATTGATGATATCTTTGGAATTAATTGGTCAATTCAAGGGGATTTCAGCAAAATGTAGTTTTTATCTGATGCATACAGCTACATGAAAAGGTAAAAACAAATTTGACCGAATCAACGCATTTGCTGATCGCATCACATATTATCAGTGCAAATGCAATTACAGATGATTGTAGTATAATACTAGGGTTGGGCAAAATGGATATTTTTTTCTAATTTTTCAAAACGAGGGGATTCTTAGGCCATTTTGGTTGCTAAAAAACAAATCAGGAAAGCTTTTTGGCCCTAAGATGAATGTTTTAGTCGGTAATTAGGAAATGAATTTGTGCATTTGTACATGAAAATCAATAGGATATTTCCTATTCAGAAAAACCAAAAAAAAACCGACATCTTAGCATTGATTTGCTAAAAATTCCTCAAAGGTTGCATTATATAGCCAGCCCTAACACTGTTTCAAGAAAAATTAAAGTCATTCTCAATGGCAGAAAAAAAACTATTTTTACAAAATTCATTTCAATTTGAGGCCAGGTATTACACAGAATAACCAAAAATGACCCAGAGCTTATGGTTACTGGAGTTGAAAGACAGCAGTGTATGTGGTAAGGTCAAACTTGATAACATGTCAATACCTGCCCAATTGTAATGGAGTGTTTTCATACCAACAAGTGATGATATTATTACCCTAACAACAGACTATTTGCAAGAGACTCGTACGATTGTGCTATGAATGGCATTGTATTGTAATTGCGGAAAGGTCAAGCCTTGTCACAACAGTACATACATGCCCGTGCCATGCCAATGCCATGCCAGTGTGTTTCATTCCAACTGTGATGCTATTATTAACAGACAAAAGGCAGTAGCAGGCAATTCTTGTAAGTAAAGAGTTGTTTTTTTAGTGGTATGATAAATTCGGACAATTAGGTGGAAATGATTGCAGTGCGTATGAGTGACTTACTCACTGTGCCAGGTGAAGAACATTTTTCTTGATTCAGGCAATCGTGAACTTGATTACTTTGGAAACAGGTTTGTATATTAGGGAAGCAATATACCTATGCTAATGATGCTTAGTAATATAATGTCAATGGTTTGTTTGTGTCAGATTTTGGCACAAGTGAATAATTGACCACCCCAAATCCATTTACTTCAGTACAAAAAACTTACAAGTCATTTTTTGTTTTTTTTACAACCTAAAAATTCATCTTAGGCAAAAAAGCTTCCCGGATTTGTTTACAGCAACCAAAAGGCCGAAGATCCACCGTTTTGAAAAAAAGATCGTCACTGCCCACCCCTAATAAGACAAGTGCATATTTCTATTAGAATCAACATGGTCTATGGAAAAAATAAATTATGTGTGTCACTTGAATTATTCAAAACAAAAACGGCATCAACATCCCAGCCAATAATTCTTTGTTAATGTTGAGTCACGCTTTGCAGTTCCCACGTGTACCCCATTCACAAGCGTTAAGTATCAAAATGCCCAACACTGCCGAAAAGATTTCAACCAATCCCATAAATAATTAGGTATTAGTGTATAATAACAGTACTTGGAGACTGATAGTCAAAATGCGTGAACAACAAGAGCTTTTACCTCAAATCAGTGGGTTAAAAGTGTTACTGATGTCTTCCAAGCACAGAAAGAAGAGGAAACTCACATGTTCGAAAACTGTAAGAACATGGGTCACTGAGCCTCATATCATGGCATAACCTTCAATTGCAGTTGCATATGGGATTCTGTCCATACCGCCTAGGCCCAAACCCATGATAGAATTGTCAGACCAATCTATGGTCTAAATTTAAACAGTCAGAGGCAGGAATTCTTTGCCACGGGGAACCAATCGAATATATATAGATGTGTGGCTTAGGATGTTTTGTGGACTTTATTCAAATCAACAAAAAATATTTTCTGTTTCGTATATGCCACCTGGGGTGTATGTTAACACCTATTTAGCTATATTTATGGGACACCTTTCCTGTCGACCATGCCAGGCAAGGGCCCTTCTGACAGTGAAATTTGCCGATTCTGACCTGGTTTTCTTTCATGTTTGTTAGCATGCCTCCTCTTGGAGCCTAATGCTTCTTGGAACAGCCCTAAATGGGTCATTGGTTCTCGGATCACCTGCATGGTAGAACATTTTACTTTCAGAAGTAGTGCATGATGTCAACCAAGTGGAAAGTCAAATAACTTTACATTAGTTATATGCCACAAAAGATATCTATTCTGGGATCCAAATTGCAAGACAACTAGAATTCGCGGTTTCTTATTTCCGCGCGCTATAGAACGAATATAAGCGGGTCGCTCCATGACTTGACATTGGCACATGACCTTGCCTCTTAAATATGAGGATCCCTGTATTACACCTATGACAGAAGTTGGTTCCAATTGACGTCAACTTTTCCAATTGAGGTCATTTAAAACAAAAAACGAACATTTTGTGATCCACAGACATCCACACATACACACGCTACAAGGATTGATAAGTGAGCCTCCCGCTATAGCTGGCGGCCCACAAAAATGCAGAAAGAAATATTTACCAATTTCTGTTTTCATTTTGGTTTGGCGTTGAAAATGAAAAAGAAAAAAAACAAACATTTGGGTTATTTGGGGGCAATTTGTGGTTGGCAATTAAGGTTAACTATTTTTTCTTTAATCTCAATCCATTAACGAATGAAGCAAACAGGATTAATGAAATCTGTGCAAAATTCAAATTTTAAGCGCATTTTTGTATTACTTTGAAGTAAAACAGATGAGAAAAATCCTTCAGAAGTAAATCTCTAGTCTAAGAGTACATAAAGACATTGTTCCCTGGAATACTCATGGATTTTGACCTCCGGTAACAATCAGTAAGATCGGACAGCGGTCATCGAATTATGTGGTCAAAGAATAAGGGAGTAACATAATAACTCTATGTGACCCACAATGACCTTTTACCTTCCCGTTAGCTACCCACATAAGACATCTAGTCTCAAGTGTAGCATACCAAGTATGAACTTGATACATCAATGCACCTAAAGAGCTACATAAGTGAAAAAGTGCCAACGAAGTTACCCTACAGTAATGCAACAAATGCAATAATTAAAACTGAACTACACTATACACTAACACTTATCAATATAAGTTCAAATATAATACTGCCACATTGACCTTCATCAAATACTTGACTTCATTTAACTGCTGATATAACACTCAAGAGTTTCAACGTTAAAGGTCATTTCCATTAATTCCTCTTTTTTTCTTCCTGCCAGAAATAATCCTGAATTGACCCAAACCCTCATGCAGTGGTTCACAGTTCTGTGGCACACCATTCAGCTGTTACTGGGTACTTGTGTCTGTGTAAGAGTCTAATATTACCATGACCATGGTCAGTGATAGCAGATACTGAACCCTGCTTGCCTTTTTCCTATATTGGGTCTGGAACTCTGAATGAGACTATTTCTCAACCAAGCTTTGTAGACTACAGTATGAACATTTTTCGATTGGCTGAGCAGATTGGACAATTCCACTGTGAATTGACTTCTATCGCCAATTTATATCTAAACTAATGTTTCCAATGTTTATACATGGGCCAATTTTTGTGGGGGTTGGTAAACAGTTATTGCTTGCATGTTATTTTAACACTGAAGCATAGACTAATTCATGTCATCAAACTAATATTTCATGTTGGTAAACAGGCACCTTTTGGTACAGTCCAATGTATGACAGATATTACTACACAATAGTGTCATGCGGTTTCATTGACAGAAGTTCCATTTAAAAAGGTAATCATTATAAACCATGTTAACGTAGCTTGGTTTCATTGGAAGTGATGTTCTCTTTGGTCATATCAACCAGATGTCCACAAAAAGTAGCAGGACTGAGTGTCATTTTTTTCACTAAAAGGTTGACATTATATTGATTGCATGCCTGGCATACCTTCTTACAATACTATTCCTCCCATGTTTTGATATTTAAAATACTTTATAAATAAAGCTGTTGCTTAGGTAATTATGACAAAATTTCAAACTAAATTTTTTTCAAACTCAATTTTGGTTGTTTCATTCACAAGTTTGTGCACTTCAAATACAGAGATTCCTTTTTAAGGACTCATCTTGTTGTTTTTGAAATGGAAATAATTAAACCCAATTTATCATGACCATCATGTTGATACTTGAGTAAAAAAGCTACTTGAGCTTAGCTACTGCTCAATTGGTTTTTATAAATTGTCCATTTTGATAAGATTAAAAACATTCAAGTGAAAACAAGACATTTATATTGATTCATTAAAGTGCAGCCTTGCCAGGCACTTAAACATCTTGAGATATGATCAAGAATCTGTCATGATCTAACGATCTCTGTAAATGGCTAAAAGTAAGATATTATCAAAACAACATCTTGATTGCGATGCCAAACATTGGCGAGAGGAAGAATTGTGCAACTTTGATTTACAACTTGAGAGCGTTTTACTTGACTGAACAGCGGTGACCACTCTTGATGTCTGAATGGAGAGAGAAACCAAGGACTACAATGTTTACACCACTACGAAGGTTTATTGCAATATATGAATCCACTAGACTTTTGCAATTTCATATATCATACAGATGTGGTAAAAGTGATATCTCCCGTAAAGGGGTGCTTGTTCTGATAGTCTTTAGGACCCCTGATTCAGGGGTGGCACCAAGGGGGTGAGATTTTCAAATTTAGAGGAAAAACAGGGGTTTTTGCAAAAAAAATAGGTGTTTTTAACCAAAATGAGTACATTTTGTACTGTTTACCCCCCATGATGTTTCCGCCCTCCTATAATTTTACCCTGGCGCCGCCCCTCCCATATTTATCCGGTAGTATCGATTTTATTCAGATGAAGGCCGTATTTTCCTCTTGCGTCCTGAAATTGGAAGTCCTCAAATCCATTTCATTGCCAAGTAAACAAAAAAAAACCCAATTTATGGTTACACATCCATATTAGATTGTTGAATAGGGCTTTGCAATGCCATTATGCTTCTACCATCAAAACTGAAGTTTTGTATGATGTACTTGATGGGATATATGTGCAAGTGCCAGGTGGCTTATATCAAGTTAGAGAAACACAAAGACATAACTCGGACAGACACCTTTATAAATGTATAGTAGAATTATTACACCATAATATGCTTAATGCTATGTGTGACAAATGCTTCACAATTCATCCAATGTTATGATAGAACCATTTTCACAGCTGCATTTAAGGGTGTACACGTTTTGTGGTCGTGTTTCATCTATGGCAGTATGTCAATTTTTGGCCACATCTAAGAAAACCCATATCTCTCCTACAATTAAATCATGTTGGGTGATGGAGCGGGGGGGGGGGGGGTTGCTCAGGTTTGTTGGTCCCATGCTCATTTCAGGGTTCTGAAAGTGACCTCTAACAGGACCAATTTTCAGTGAAATATACCATAAAGGGACCCTTTTTTTGGTGAATTATACACATTTCGTTGAAATACCAGTCCTAACGGGACCGTTTGCATGAATTATACCAATTGAGGGACATGTTCTCAATACATGACTAAAAAATATACCTTTAAAATAACCAATATAAAAAAACACTTGTGGCTACTGAAAGGAAAATTACACACTCAGGATATTTTGCAGATTATTTTAGGTTAATTTTCCTATTTGTATATGAAACAGTCACATCACAACTTTATTTGATACCCCTAGTGGTAATTCCTGCATCCGCAATAGTCCCGCTAGTTAACACAGTCTTTAAATCAGTTTGTGCATCAACTGGTCATTTGGTCAAAAAATATCGAATTGGCCAATAAAGAAGCTTGCAAAGCTTTGGGATTGAATCAACTAGTTCCATCTGTTGTCCTGCTAGCTATCATCTCTAACAGTACGCATGATCGATGCTTTACAGTTTTGTCTTGGCCATGTACATCTACAGGTCATTTTGGGTTTCCTTCATTTCTAAGCTCTGATCACCAGACTTTCAGAAGAACCACTGACTTATGGCCTATAAGCAATGGCAGGTTCATGCTCTATGAGCACATTATTCTAGTTTTACTAGAGGCTGTCCTCAGGTTTCGCGATCACCTGCTTTTTTAAAGCCTACGTGTTTTAAAACATCTTTTGCATTACATGCTTGTGGGGCACTGGATCCGCTAACAAGTCAACTTATCGCCCATCCCAAGCTACACCCAACAACCAAGTTTTCGTAACCGTACGACCCCCGGCCTCTGAGGAAAAAACAGTCGACCAGACAGACAGATGCATGTGGCCTATTATAATATAGATTTTGGTTTTAATTAATGAGACTAAGCCGAGCCCACATATTCACAGCATTAATGGCACTTGTCGCCTCCTTCACAATGACATTATACGCACTAAGTATCTTGATTTAGAAAAATTAGGAGGAATTAGTCTTGGATGATAATAAAAACCATCCCAAAGGTGACCTAAAATAAGCTCATACTAGAATGAATACACTTGAATGCAAGACAAGTCAATTAAATAACAACAGAGAGAAAGCACTTGAATAAGTGAAGTGCATGATCTCAATATGCCTATCGTTCAAGTGTTTTGTCTTGTTTTCAGCTTGATTTGGTACTTCTTGAGCTTGTTTTGGTCCTTTTTTGAGTGGTTTCATTGTCAGCCAAATCTAATGCTTAGTTAGATATTAAAAAAAATGTTTGTTTGGCGTAACCCGACCGACCCTAAAAAAATCTGGCGACTCAAAAGTTTTTATGCAAATTAGCACAAATAAAAAAATATTCTGCCGACCGACACATTATTTTCATCCACAAAATATTTTTTTACCAACACAAAGACGAAAAAATAACAAAACAAGACAACAAAGCAACTACAACAAGTAAAATAAAAGATCTTTGCTATTTCATTGAGAAAAAGCTTTAAATAGTAGCATCTTTTATTCATTTTAGAGTAAAATATTGAGATCTAAAAAAAATAATTTAAAAAAAATCTGACCGACCGACTGACAGACCCTGATATTTTTCTCTGTTACGCCAAACAAACATTTTTATGCCTTAATTCAAAAGTGTATTTAAAAGTAGGGCAATTTTTTCCAATCAAAGACACCTAGTGTGTGTAGTGAGTGTGCTTAAAAGGACTGACTTTAAAACTGAGAATAAAGTAGGACAAGGTTAAAAGTTCTTATGTGACTTGCTCAGATAATACTGAAACGATCAGGTTAATTGAAAATGACTTTTTTTGTACAAAATCAACATGATCAAGAGTTAACTTCAAATTTGCATTTATCTCCTATTGAAATCAGGCAAATTTATTGAAACATACTGCCAATATAAAGTTTGTTAGGGATACATCATTAGATGTCAAAGGGGGGAGGGGAGGGATTAGGACTGTTTTATTTTTTTCTTACCATAACTCAAATTGGCTAAACACATATAAGCATAAGTGTAATAACTAACAGGTCCTCCATCTGATTACAACATTTTGTTCTGTGTTTTGGAGAAAAGGCCACCACCAATACAATTTACTTCCAAAATTGTGTTTGAATCTGACAAACCATTTTAATGGGAGCAATAAGTCCTTCCTGTACCGAATGGCGCATAGGGCGGCAGCTATCTCCGTTTCCATAACCCTAGGCCATGGGGGGGGGGTCTCAACCCTGCAACCTATTGACTGTGAGGCGGACGCTCTATCCACTAATTCCTGCGTTTCATATCCATGCCCTCTACTATAAGGTGTACCACAGAACTCCGTTTTAGGACCAGTTATTATCAGCAGAATTGCTCTTTTCCCAAGCATGCTGATGACACCAGATTATCTCAATGTTGTTTAACTATGAACTTTGATTCAACTAAGCTGTCTGTTCAGGAATGTAATAGTGCTTTTTTATGTTGGATGCATGCTAGTAATATGCTCAGTCAAACTTAACACAGATAAGACTAAGGAACTGACTTTCATGCATTCATCGAGTGGACAGTGATACCATCCACACTTCTAATCATTATATCTCCTTTTAGAAGTCTGTTAAGTACCTCGGTGTGAGGCTGGACCAAACGTTGCCTATGTCTGATCATGTCAGTGATGTTTGTCGCTCAATTTTATCCTGAGACTTATTGCCTGTATCTGCCCTTGCTTATTTTGAAAAAGCAACTTCATGCCTCGCACATTTATTTTTTATCATTTCACGTCTTGATTTCTGCAACTCAATCTTGACTGCTATCACCGTTGATCAACTCGGCCACCTTCATTGAGTTCAAAACTGTGCTGTCCGCCTTATTGTTAAAGAGGAAGCATGATACAGGTTGCACACCTCTAATTAAACTGCCTATACCACCATGTACAAACGCACCGTCAGGAAACTCTCATTTCTTCACTATCGTGCGACTGGTACCTTAAATGTCAGATGTTCTGAGAAGATCTTCTTGGTATTGACAGTCTGCCAAGCATGGAAATTGCAAGGGTTGACCAGCTCCCTGGTGAGATATCGGCACACGATGACGGGCACCCCCGGAAAATGCATAAATTGCATAGAATCACAGGCCATTTTCCCTGTAGAGAGAGAGAAGTACTCAGCCTAAAAAAATTTAAATAAAGTAATCAACACTTCGGATTTACACATGCACCTTTAAGTAAAACCCTAGAAAGTACATCTAGATCAAAATTACAGTCATTTTGGCCAAATCCGAGCCTTTTTTTGGAGTCAACTTAGAGATGTGGCCCACTGTCACTAATTTTAACAATGTCGGGCAGTAGGGTTGGGGGGTAATTAGAGGTGTGAAATCATGAGCATATTACTCCCATTGTCATCAAACTTCGCTGGTTAGTTTGAGTTTTTATCAATACATATACACTATTTTACTAGGTTATGTATCATTTACTTGATCCCCACATGTATTTTGCTAGAATCATGCATATTAAGTAGTAGTAGTAGTAAAACCAAACTTTTAAATCCGGTTTTGTCCCCACAACCGGGGGTGGTCGGATTCACCTCATCGCCCTTACTCCCTCCTTCCACTTCACCCGATTCAATGCATCCCCCATCCTCAACCCAACCCTCCTACTCTCCTCCTCCACTTGGTTCCTCCATGTCCTCTTTGGTTGGCCCCTCTTCCTCAAACCACCCACCTCAAACTCAAAGGCCCTTCACAAAACATGCTCCTTATCCTTCCTCAGCACGTGCCCATACCATCTTACACCGTTCGCCTTTGCCAGTCGGTCAGCCGTCTCTTCCAAACCCAACATCTGCATCAAATCCTCAGTCTTCCTATCCATCAATTTCACACCACACATTCCCTCACCATTGCTCTATCTGTCCTTCTCAAAATCCCCATCTCATTTTCACTCAGGCACCCTGTCTCACTCCCATACAGCATCACTGATCTCACACAACTCTTGTACACCATCCCTTTCATCTTCAAAGGAAATCTTCTCCCATGTAACAACCCTCCACATTCTCTAAACTTCACCCACTCATACCTTACTCTAGCTGTCACAGCCGCCTCACATCCACAACCCGCACTAACCCTGTCCCCTAGGTATGTGAACTCCTTCACAGTTTCCACCTCATCACACAACTTTTCCACCTCCTTCCCCACTCCCTCAACTCCATTCTCGCATCTTCCACATACAAAGTCTCATGCCAAACTTGGGGTCACTCTCTTCATCTTTGTGCATCTCCCATGAATCCATTTCCCACATTTCTCACACCACACTGAATTTGCCCTCACCCTCTTTCCACATATTCCACATGGGTCCACCTTACTCACTAACACTTCCCTCCTCCCCACTCACCATCACTTTAGTCTTCCCAAGGTTTACCTTCAGGCCCTTACTCTCAAATGCCTTCTTCCACTTCCAAAACTTCTCCCTCAAACCTCCATTGTCTCACACATTATAACTAAATCATCAGCATACATCATCTCACTCATCAAACCTTCTTTTGAATTTATATAATATTATATGACCACTTGAAACATTGCAGATTAATGCATGTTTCACTGGTACCTGTGGTCTAGTGGAGTAACTTTTTGCCATGATAGCAAGAGGGACTGGGTTTGAGACTGTGTAGTTTGGTCTTGAATTTAACTTAATACATGCTGGATAGTTTGAGTCTTTATCAATAGTTTTTATCCTTCAACATTCTCTGAAAGTATAACAAAATTTCAAACCTATTACATCACACTTAAGCACATTTAACACGAAGAAACATCCAAGAAGTACTAACCCTGGTTTAAACCCAGGAGAAAAGTTAAGATTCCCTTTTACTAAGAATACCATCGTTGGTGTATTATGCAATGTATCATACTACAATGCCTTGATACACAATAGGTTAGGTTTTGTAACATAACATGGGGGCTGATTTCCTTTTTCATGCTCATCTTTTGTAGGCGTATTTTTGTCACATTTGACTTTATATAACAGATTTGTTCAAACACACCACACATAGCTACTCTTGTTCTGATTTTTGAAACCTCATTCTGAAGGTACATTTAAACAGATTTGGCAAACACCCCCACATCAAAATCTTAAAGAAATGCTGTTATTACATTTGGGTTACTTTATATTCAGGGCTTTTCCTTTTTCCTTGACTTAATGGTATTTGGCAAAGGAGAATTTAAGTAAAGTTCAAAACATGCTTACAGTGTGACTCTCTTACAACTTCTTTAGTTGTATAAATTTAGTGTTTTTGTCCCTACTGCCAATGAATGATGGTCTTGCAAGTTTATCCAATCTGCTGCTAACTTCCCACAGTGTCACAATTTGCAAGCCATCACCATAATCACATGTATCTGGGCTCAACTCCATCAAAATTGTTTTAAAGTTATAAAAAAAAACTCAATATTTTACCGACTTGCGCGGAAAGTTGCTTAGCTAAAATATTAACTACTTAGTTCTCCAGGAAGATAAGGATGACATTAATCAATCTTTTCCTGGAGATGGTCAGCGCATGCAAGTGTTGAAAAGGGAACCATGTGTGCTTGGCCGGACTTGAAACATCATCACCCGTATTACTGGCATGATGCACTTACCAATCAAGCTAACAAACCCGGGTTGGTAGAGGAGCTTTAGATAACGTCTATATGTGTTAGGTCCAAAAGATTCTGTAGTGGTGCCATGGAAATGCAAACATTGAAATCATTTATATTATTACACTACAGAGCCGGAGTTGGGCTCTCTCTCACTAAAATGAAAAATAATTATTACTTTTCTCTTAAAGGGTATGTTCAACCTTTGCCCCTACCCCCTACCCAAAAGCTCCTTCTGGAATGGGACTTGCCCTTAGTGCTCCAGTTTATTGCCTCCCCTTCTATTTCGGGGCTCCTTAAGTCGTCACTTTTTGACTCCTCGTGCCACACAGCCTTCCTGCTAACAACTGTTTGTGGGAGGAGCTCCTTCAAACTCCATGTCCTTTCAGTCTCTCCCAATCACCTCTGTTTTTCCTCTAAGGGGCTACAATTCTCGTATGGGCGGGCTTTCTGTCAATGAATTGGGTTTATGCATGATCCTATCTTTATCCCAGGCCTGAGGAAGGTCACTGGAATGGAGGAGGAGGATGATCCTTGGTGCCCTGTGCATTGCCTTAAATTTTACCTTAATAGAATTAAGGTAATAAGAGGGAACATAACCATCAGTTCATTAGCTGCAATAACCCTCATAAACCTGTATCTCAGTCTACCTTGAGTTGCTGGATTATGGTGGTGGTTAGGCGCGCCTACTCAGAGCTAAACAAACCACCGCCCCATGTTAGAGCCCATGACACTTGGCCTCAAACTGCCTCATGGGCCCTGTACTCGGGCAAATCCTGTAGACGTTTCATATAGAAGTCCCATGGATGCAAATGAGGTATTACAATTGATTCCGTCGTGTGCTGTATGACGTTGTGCAGTAGCGCTTGACGGAATGAATGGCAATACCTCATTTGCATCCATGGGACTTATATATGAAACATCTACTGCAAATCCTTGGTGGACATTGTTGCAGCAGGA